>VMDO01023516.1:0-31472 GCA_007922755.1 Pedetes capensis | reverse complement strand
CATCATATGGTTGTGAAAGCTGGACATTGAACAAGAGAGACAGAAAAAGAATTGATGCTTTTGAATTGTGGTGCTGGAGACGTCTATTGAATATACCATGGACTGCCAAAAGAACCAACAAATCTGTCCTAGAAGAAGTACAACCAGAGTGCTCCTTGGAAGCAAAAATGGCCAAACTGCGTCTTACATATTTTGGACACGTAGTCAGGACAGAACAATCCCTGGAGAAGGACATCATGTTTGGAAGAGTGGCAGGTCAACACAAAAGAGGAAAACCCTCCACCAGATGGACTGACACAGTGTCTGCAACAATGGGCTTAAACATAAATAAGATCGTTTGCCTGGCACAGAATCGGGAAGTGTTTCGATATGCTGTACATAGGGTCGCTATGATTCGGACTCGACTCGACGACACCTAACAACAACAACAACAACAACAGCAACAACAATGCCTGCCATACAACAGATGCACAAAAGACATGTTAAACGAATGAACAAATAAATCTGACTTCTCCATCAATGCTCGATGCTAATTTCCTAACTCCAACAAACTTTAGCAATTTCTCCTGATTCATTTCTACTCTATCTGCTAAGACTCAACTTAGAAATTATCTGCTCCAAGAAGCTCCCTCAGGTTTTGTTTTGTTTTATGTTGTTTTTTAAAGATGGTGTCTTGCTATGTAGCCCAGATTGGCCTTAAACTTGTGATCCTCCTATCCTCGTGCCTCAATCTCAGTTGTGTGCCACCATGCCTGGCTAAGAAGCTCCCTCAGAATCATGTTGTTGTTGTTGTTAGATGCCGTTGGGTCAGTGCTCGACTCATAGCAACCCTATGTACAACAGGTAAAACACTATTGTCAGTACTTCTCTGCTATTCATAGAGTTTTCAATGGCAGATTGTTTGTTGGGAGTGGGTTGCCAAGTCCTTCTCCCAAGCTTACACCTGGTGTTCGCAGGCAGTCTCCCATCCAAGTACTAATCAGACCAGACCTGCTCAGCTTCCGAGATCTGACGGGGTCAGATGCCACAGTGGTATGGCTGCAGTCCTCAGAATCACAGGGAATCCTTAATGCTGCACTTTTTCCTGCATATACAGCCTATGCTGTGTGATTTGCCATGTGGTCCTATGGTAAATTGTCCTCCAGTGGTTTCATGTGCATGTTTTCCCTCTGTGCTATAGATGTCATCACATCCTTGAGGGCAGGTCGGAAGTGTTTCTTTTTACTATATTTCCTTCCCCCTGGACCTTTGTTTCGAATGCTCCAGGAGCACTCAGTATGTTGTTTCCCAATAGCAGAGATTCAATATGGTTATTAATATGAACTTTTAAATACCATCAAGTTCAGCTGTATGGTTAATAAAAGATTTATGATAAAAAACTCAACCAGAATCCAATGAGAAATACGTTATTTAGATTTTTTTACTCCAATCTCTTTATATTCAAGTGTCAGTAGATAGACTCTTTCTCCATTTTCTGAGAGATAATATCTTCACTGAGATATGAATTCCTGCAAATCTTGTGCGTTCTGAGTAGACGCTGGGAGAATTGATTGTTTCCAGTTTTATTTTTCCCCCTGGTACTGGGGAGTTAAACCTAGGGCCTCATGCGTGATTTTGCAAGTGCTCTACCACTGAGCCTTACCCTCAGTCCACTTTTTTCTCATCTTATTTTGTGTCAGGTTTTGCTAAGTTATGCAGGCTGCTTCTGGCCTTGAGTCTGTGATCCTTCTGCATTCACCTCCCAAGTCGCTGGGATTACATGTGTGTGCCACCACTCTTGGCTTCAGTATATATTGAAGGTACTTTTTTTGTTTTGTTTTGTTATTTTGAACTGAGGTCTTAAAATTATGGATGTGTGCCACCACACCCTGCTGAAGGTACCATTCTAATATGAGGGGCCACAACATACTACCCTAGTTGTGTTTTTTTGTTTTATTTTGGTTTGTATTTTTGCTGTGCTGGGGATTGAATCCAGGGCCTGGCATATGCCAAGCAAGTACTCTACTCCTGAGCTATACCCTCAGCCCCTGTGCTTAATTTTAAGAAAAAAAAAATAAAACTATATAAAAATTATCTGTAAGCCAGGCATAGTGTTGTATGCCTGTAATCCTAGCAATTTGGGAAGATAAGGTAGGAGGATTGCGAACTTGAGGCCAGACATAGCCTGTATAACTTAGCAAGACACTGTCTCAAAATAAAAAATGAAAAAGGAGCTGTGGGAGCAGCTTGGTGGTACAGAACTTGCAAAGTATGCCCAAGGCCCTGGCTTCAACTCCATAGTACTGGGGGTGGGGAAAAAACTCTGTAGCATTAGTAAATGAGTAATGAAAAATTCAGAACACAAGAAGCTCCCTCTAGTTTTCAGGCACAAAGAAAAACTGAGGAAGCTTCCTGAAGGAAGTAATTTCTAAACTGAGTCTTAGAAGATGGAGTAGAAATGAATCAAGAGAAATTGTTGAAATATATTGGGATCAGAAATAATTTTGTTGTTAGCTGGGAAGAAACAAGGTCAAATTCAAAATCCAATTATAGCAAAGCATGGTAGTACTGCTAGCCATTTCAACTTCCTTTCCATATTCTCCATTTTATTTTTATCTTCCTAAATTTTTTTTGTTTCTTTGTTTATCAAAACTCATTTACTTATTAATCTACAAAGAGGAATTCCTACTTTTATGTTTCAGGAACTCTTGATTCTTTCATCTGGGGAGTCTGCCAGCACTCTAACATTAGTCTGACCTCAAGTAAACTCATCCATTTCTTTCTAAAAGCAATCCTCTTTCATGGCAACTTTATCATCATTTCTTTTTTTTTTTGTCAACCAAGTAAAAAACTGATATTATTTTTGATTTCTTATTCTTATGGCTGAAGTACCTAACAGACCCACTAAACAAGCACTTAGGGTACCAGCAATGCAAAGGCACTAATTTATAGGGGGAAATTTTATGTTTGTTATTTTGTAAAAAGGCATTATGACATAAATCAAAAAATTATGAGCTCTAGCACTTCCAGGCAAGATGGAGCAAAAAGGACTAGGTTTTCTCTCTTGCCTGAAAGAACTGAATAAACGGGACAAAATATGTAAAACAAGAGTTACAGGACATTTGAAGTCAGGCAACAAAAGTCAATGACCTCGGACAGATGGAAAATAAATGAGTCTCACAGTTATTCCAGCTTACTGCCTGGAGAGAATACCAAGTCACAAGGAGCCTGACAGAATCTTTCCTTAAGTTGAGAAGATGGACCTGGGTCTGTAGACAGGCCAAAGGAATTAGAGTTAGGGGCCTGAGTGCATGGGCCAGAGTATACAAGAAGAGAAAGCTGCACAAAAAGTTCTGAAGATGTACAGAGTCTTCCTAAAGTCTTCAGCTGAGTACAGTCATTCTTCAGTACCCAAAGGTAGATAGTTACAGACACCAAAACCTGCAGATGCTCAAATCCTTTATATAAAATAGCACAGTATTTGCATATAACCCATATATACCTTCCCTTATACTTTATTATTATTATTATTATTTCTTTATATCAGTGCTGGGCATCAAATCCAGGGCCTTGCCCATGTTAGGCATGCGCTATACCACTGAGCTACAAATGTAGCCCTTGGGTTTTTGAGACAGGGTCTTACTATGTAGCTCAGGCTGACACTGAACTTGCTTTGTAACCCAGGGTGGCCTCGAACTCAGAACTCATGATCCTCCTGCCTCCCCAGTGCTGAGATTACAGGCATCTTCCACTACACCTGGCTTCTTCCCTATACTTTAAACTATATCTATATTACTTGATGGTTAATCTTGATCGTCAACTTGATTGGAGTGTGAAGTGCCAAGATGATCAATAAAGCACACCTCTGGGTGTGTCTGTGAAAGTGTTTCCAGAGAGGATCAACTAAGGGGAAAATCCCTGCCCTGCATGTGGGCAGCATCATCACACACACTGGGAGCTCAAACAGACTAAAAAAGAGAAAAAAGAGAAAAAAGAGAAAGCCTGCTTAGTGCAGGCACTCTCTCTCTTTGCTTCCTGGCTGCCATGAGGTGAGGCAAGCTGTTCCGCCATGCATGCCCTCCCCATCACCATGGAGTGACACCTCTGAAATTGTGAGCCACGTAAATCTTCCCTCCTTTAAGTTGTGTATGTCAGGTATTACATCACAGCTATGAAAACATAACTAATATATTTATAATGCTTAGTACAATGTAAATACTATGTAAATTGTTGTTATACTATAGTATTTAGGGAATAATGATATGCTCAGTAGAGATGAAAATTTTTTCAGATGTTTTTGATCCACAGTTAGTTGAATCCACACATGTGTGGATATATGGAGGTCTGATTGTATTATCAATGAGTAGGTACAAAGAGACTACCGAAGTCTGGAGAAAGAATCACTCAAAAGGAACAGAAGAAATAACTCCTATACCTCACACTTGGCTGAGAATAGTTCCTTTTACATTAGGTGGAGTGGAGAAACTTAAAATTCACAGGGCATCCGTAGAGTATTCAGAAAGGTTTTACCATAATAGTGGAGAAAATTAGCCTCAGACTAAATGCTACTCCAGTCCCGCCTAATAATGGTTTTAAAAGCAACACCTGAAAGTATCAAAGTGTTTCCAGTAACTACAATCAAGAAGAAAGCTCAAGTATATTTATGTACATACAAAAATATCTAGCATGCAAAATACAATTCACAATATATGGCACCCAATCAAAATAACCAAGAAGGCAAAAAGGCAGGAAAATATAACCTATAATGAAAAGAAAAATCAGTCAATTGAAACCAACCTTCAAATGACATGGATGATATAATTAGTAGACAAGGATATTAAAAGTTTTCATAAATATATTCTGTATGGTCAAGAAGCTAGAAGAAATGATAAGCATATTAAGTAGAAGTAAATGAGACACCAGCACTCAGGAAGCATAGGCAGGAGGATTTTAAATTCAAGGCCATCTTGGGCTACATAGTGAGACCCTGGCTCCAAACAAACAAAAACAAAAAAAGAAAGAAGGAAAAGGAAGCAAAGAAAGAAGGAAGGAAGGAAAGAAAGACACAATACAAACTGGCAAATCTGAAGGTACCCCAATTAAAGTGATACGAAAGGGAGGGAAAAGGGAAAGGGCATCAGTGATCTCTGGGACAATTTAAAGCTGCCTACAGGAAAGGAGAAAGGGGAAGCCAAATACTCTGAAGAAATCATGACCAAAAATTCCCCAAATTTGATGAAAACAATAAATGAACAGATCCAAGTAGAAGAAACATGAAAAAATAAATGTGAAAACACTTGATAATCCAATTATGAATTCAGGAACAAATACAAAGATAACAGTTTTCTTGTTAGAAACAATGGACTTAAGAAAACAATGGGAGCAATATCTTTAAAGTACTGGATTTTTTTTTAAGTTGCTCATGGCAAATCAATCCTACATTGAAAATCTATGAACAGCAGAGAAGCACTGACAACAGTGTTTTGCCTGTTGTACGCAGGGTCGCTATTGGATACCGACTTGATGGCACCTAACAACAACAACATGCCAATTAAACACTTGTAAAAACAAAAAAACTTAAATAGCAAAACCTGTCAGATTAGATAAAATATCAGGATTCAACTAAATTCTACTTGCAAGAAACCCACTTTAAATATAAAAAAAGAGCCAGGCAAGGTGGCTTATCCTGTACTCCCAGTGCCTTGGGAGGCAGAGGCAGGAGGATCACAGGTTTGAGGCCAGAGGCACTCTGTGTAACTTAGTGAGACCCTGTCTTGGGGGTACAACTCAGTGGTAGAGTACTTGCAAAGTATGTGTGAGGCCTTGGGTGCAAACCTCAAGTACCACAAAAAAAAGTTAAAAAATGGAAACAAACACTATAATAATTTTAATAAAAACAAAGCTGGAGTGGATATATTAATACAGATAAAGTAGATAATAGAGAAAAAAAGATATAAAGAATATTGCCAGAGACAAAAATAGGTCAGTTAATGATAAAGAGATCAATTCATCAAGAATTTTTAATGATTCTCAAAATTTTTAATGTATCTCATATCACACAAAATATGTTCTCTGACCACAATGGTATTATAAATAAATAAGAGAAAGATATCTGGAAAATCACCCAAACACTTGAAACAAGGTAACACATTTCTAAACCACGAGTCAAAGGAGAAAAATCAAAGGGAAAAGTGGTAAGTAGTCTGAATTGAATGAAAATGAAAAGGCAACGTAACAAAAATTTGTGGGATGCCACTAAGGTAGCACAGAGGGAGATTCATTGAACTAAATGTCATATTGGAAAAGTCTTTAATTGTATCAGCTAAAACACTAAGATAAAATTAAATTTGCAATTTAGAAAATTAGAAAAAAGAGGAAATACCACCAGAGTAGTCAGAAGAAAAGAAATACTATAACTCAGAGTTGAAAATCAATGTAATAAAAAGAAAAAAATAAAGTCAATGAAATTAAAAGCTGGTCCTTTGAGGTCAATAATACTGTTAAATCTTTAAGGAAAAAAGAAAGAAGACACAAATTACCAATATCAGAAATATAAAAGGTGACACTACAAATTCTACAGATATTAAAATGACAAGAGAATATGATGAACTTTATGCCAATAAATTTGACAACTTAGGTAAAATAAACACATTCCTGGTGGGATATAAACTGCCAGAGCTTATTCAAGAAGAAACATATACTTTAAATAGTTCGATAACTATTAAAGCAATTGAATTTGTAGTAGCAAACAAACAAAAACATTTTCCACAAAGAAAAGTCTAGGCAGCTTCACTGATAAATCTATCAAATATTTAAGGAAGAGATAATAACAACTCTATACAATCTCTTTCAGAAAATTGAAAAGGAGGAAATACTTCACAATTCATTCTGAGGTCACCATTGATACCTACACTGGACAAAGACATTATGATAAAACAAAAAAACAAAAAACAAAAACCAGACCAGTATTCCTTACTGAACACAGATGGAAACATTAAAAAAATCTTAGCATATCAAAACCAACAATTTATAAAAAGGAAATTGCATCATGAACCAGTGAGATTTATCTAGGGTTATGAGGACTAGTTTAACATTTGAAAAATCAATCAACTAATGTGCCATATTAACAGACTATAAAAGAAGAAATCTAAAGAGAAAACAAAAAACTAAAAAATTATGATTACATCAAAATTTATCAAAAAACCCTGTCAAAATCCAACATTAATTCCTTTATTCTTTTTTTTTTTTTTTTGAGATACGAGTCTTGCTATGTAGCCTTGGCTGACCTTGAACTTGAGATCTTCTAGCCTCAGCCTCATGAGTGCTAGGATTACAAGAATGTACCACCATGCCCGGCTTAAAAGCCAACATTGATTCCTAATAATAATTCTCAGGAAGTTAAAGATCTTCTTTACTGAGCTGGGCACAGTGGTGCACACCTGTAATCCCAGCGACTCGGCAGAGGCAGGAGGATCCCAAGTTTGAGACCAGAGGCAGTCTGTATAACTTAGGGAAATCCTGTCTCAAAAAGTGGAAAAAAAAAAAAAAAAAAGTGGGCTGAGTGTGCAGTTCAGTGGTCCAGCACTTGAAAAGCATGCAAGCGCGAGGCCCTGGGTTCAACCCCCAGTGTTGAAAAAAAAACAAAAACAAAACTTCTTTACTGATCAAGAGACTTCATAAAACAAACAAAAAACCCCAAACCAAAACAAACATATCAAAAACAAAAACAAAAACAAAAACACCTAAAACCAAAAACCTACAACTAATATCATAAATATTTTCATCTTAGCACCAGGCACTCCTGCAGCCGTAGCTCTGTGGCATCCAATCCCATCAGATCTCAGAAGCTAAACAGGGTCAGGCCTGGTTAGTACTTGGATGGGAGACCGCCTGGGAACACCAGGTGCTGCAGGCTTGGGAGATGGACCTGGCAACCCACTCCCAAAAATCAATCTGCCATTGAAAACCCTACGAACAGCAGAGAAGCACTGACAATAGTGTTTCCCCTGTGTATGTAGGGTCGCTATGAGTTGGATACCCACTCGACAGCACCTAACAACAACAACCACCACCACCAGGCAAGGACATCTATTCTTACCATTTCAACACTGTACTGTAGGGTATGGTTGTAGGGTGTAAGGTAAAATTCTTATGAAAGATAATTCAAAAGTGACTACAGCAGTATATTGGTAAGGAACTGCCGGAAAATCGAGGCTGATTTAGAAGAGAGCATGGAACCAGAGACATCACTGCTGATGTCAGATGGATTCTGGCTGAAAGCAGAGAATACCAGAAAGATGTCTGTGTTGTATTGACTATGCAAAGAATTTGACTGTGTGGATCACAACAAACTATGGATAACATTGAGAAGAATGGGGATACCAGAGCATTAAATTGTACTCATGAGGAATATGGACACAGACCAGAAAGCAGACATTTGAATAGAACAAGGAAATACTGCTTGGTTTAAAGTCAGAAAAGGTGTGTGTCAGGGCTGTATCCTTTCACTGTGCCTCTTCAATCTCTATGCTCAGCAAATAATCAGAGAAGCTGGACTTTATGAAGAAGAACATGGCATCAGGATTGGAGAAAGACTCATTAATAACTTGTATTATGCAGATGAAACAACTTTGCTTGCTGAAAGTGAAGAGGATTTGAAATATTTACTGGAGAAGATGAAAGAACACAGCCTTCAGGATGGATTGTACCTCAACACAAAACAAAAATCCTTACCACTGTGTCAGCAACCAACTTCATAATACATGGAGAAAAGATTGAGGTTGCCAAATATTTTGCGTTACTTGGTTCTACAATCAACATCCATGGAAGTAGCAGTCAAGAAATCAAAAGACACATTGCATTGGGAAAAGCTGTTGCAAAAGACCTCTTTAAAGTGTTGAAAAGATGTTACGTTGAAGATGAAGGTGTGCCTGGCTCATACCATAGTATTTTCAGTTGCATCATATGCTTGTGAAAGCTGGATGTTGAATAAGGAGGGCAGGAGAAGAATTGCTCCTTTTGAAATACAGTGCTGGAGATGAATATTGAGTATACAGTGGACTGCCAAAAGAATCAACAGATCCACCCTAGAAGAACTACAACCAGAGTGCTCCCTGGCAGCAAGGATGGCCAGACTGCATCTTATATATTTTGGACATGTTATCAGGTGGGACATGAGAGTGTCAGGTCAGTGAAAAAAAAAGGAAGACCTTTTACCAGATGAATTGACATAGTGGCTGCAACCGTAAGTTTAAGCATAAAAAAGTCATGTGCATGGCACAATGTTGGGTAGTGTCTCGTTCTGTTGTACATAGGGTAGCTATGAGTTGGATCTGACTAGATGGCACTTTATGACAATAATAAACATAAGCTAATGAGTTAGTGATCATGTGTCATGACAGCAAAATGACAGCAAAATATGAGGCTCCTTGGTAAAAGAGAAAGGGCTTTATTACTTAAGTTACTGCAAGAAACATATGAATCACATGTTTACATGGATTACCCTTTGTTCCAAGTCCTGAAAGGGCAATGTAAAGGTTCCAGATGGAGGTTGTGACTTCAGCAGCAACACTGAATTTGGGAGCTCCACTGCTTTTGTAACAAGCAGTAAGAAAGTCTGCTCTTTGTCTAGAGAGGGATGTTACCTCACCTTTCAAGGTAACTGGCTGCATAAGCAACCCTGAAAAATGGCCTGGGTAAAAAAGTAGTGATGGCCTTATAGGCTTGGCATACCCTGATGTGCTGTAGTAGTGAAAGAAGCCTAAGGAAGATTGTTGTTGTTGTTAGGTACCGTCAAGTTGGTATCTGACTCATAGCGACCCTCTGTACAACAGGGGAAACACTATTGTCAGTGCTTCTCTGCTATTCATAGGGTTTTCAATGGCAGATTGATTTTTGGGAGGGGGTTGCCAGGTCCTTCTCCCAAAGGAAGATTATGGTTCCCAATATTACCTGGTTTAATAAGATAAGAAAGAGAAATAAGAATTTAATTTGAAAATGAAGAAAATTTTCTTTATCCACAGATGTCATGATTATCTATGTAGAAATTCCATAGAATGTACAAAACCAAAAAGCTATTAGAACTAATAAATGAGTTTATCAAGACTGTAGGATGTTGTTGTTGTTGTTGCTGTTGGAGTCGAGTCCAATTCATAGTGACCCTATATACAACAGGATAAAACACTCCCTGACAGGACACTGTGCCATGCCTGACACTATGTCAGTACTTTTCTGCTATTTATAGGGTTTTTAATGGTTGATTGTTTCAGGATTGCTTCGGGAATGGATTGTCAAGGCCTTCTCCCATTTTTTGTGGTGCTGGGGATCAAATCCAGGGCCTCAGAGAGCACAGAGTGGCACTCTACCAACTGAGCTAAACTCCAGCTCCAAGGTTGTAAAATATAAAATCAATGTATGAAAATCAATTGTATTTCTATATACTAACATTGAAAATGGAAATAAAAGTACTATTTATATTGTTGTTGTTGTTAGGTGCTGTCAAGTCAGTGTCCAACTCAGCAACCCTACATATGACAGGTAAAACACTACTGTTAGTACTTCTTTGATATTCATAGGGTTTTCAATGGCTGATTGCTTTTTGGGAGTGGGTTGCTGTGTCTTTCTCTCAACTATTTATACAAATATTTAAAAAATGAACTGCTTGGCCAGGCATGGTGGCATGCACGTGCAATCCCAGCACTTGAGAGGCTGAGGCAGGAGGATTTCCAGTTCCAGGCCAGCCTGGGAGATGTTATTTCAAATAAACAAAACAAAAATGTTTATGAATAAATCTGAGACAAGAAGTATAATATCTGTATACTGAAAACTACAAAATGCTTCTAAGATAAATTACAGAACACCTAAATAAACAGAGAGCTATACCATGTTTATGGATCAGAAGACTTAAGACATTAATTCCCTCCAAATTGATCTATGGAATAAATACAATCTGTAACAAAACTCCAGAAGGCTTCTTTGTAGAAACTGCTGATTCTAAAATTCACATGGAAACAGGATCTAACTTTGCAAATGAAGAATAAATTTGGAAGATTTATATTGCCTGACTTTGACATTGATTATAAAGCTACAAAAGTCAGGACAGTATAGTACGGATATAAAGATGGACAAATAGATGAATAAAACAGAATCCAGAAGCTGACCAACACATGTATACAACTGAGTTTTTGTTGTTGTTGTTGTTGTTGTTTGTTTATTATTATTATTATTTTTTATCTTGAGGCAGAGTTTTGCTAAGTTACTCAAGCTGCTTTTGCCCTTCAACTTGTGATCCTCCTGTCTCTGCCTCTTGAGTTGCCGGGAATACAGGTGTGAGCCTTTGCACCCGACTCCAATTGAGTATTGACAATGGTACAAACATACAAATCAATGGAGATAGGAAAGGGTTTTTTTTTTGACAAATAGTGCTGGAACAATTAGATATCAACATGTAAAAAAAACTAACTTCAATCCTTACCTCCATGTATATAAATTAACTCAAAATGGGTTACAGATGTAAATGTAACCCTAAAGTTTGAAAGGCTGGGGTTTAGCTCAGTTGGTCGAGTGGTGCTTTATGCTTTCTGAGGTCTTGGGTTCAATCCTTAGCACTGCCAAAAATGGAAGGACGTGGCAGTTCACTCCCTAAGCAATCTCAAAATAATCAGCCATTGAAAATTCTTTTTTTGGGGGGGAGGGGTACTGGGCGTTGAACCCAGGGCCTTGTGCGTGCATGCTTTGCAAGTGCTGGACCACTGAGCTGCGCCTCCAGCCCATTTTTTTTTTTGAGACAGGGTCTTGCTAAATTACACAGACTGCCTCTGGTCTCGAACTTGCAAATCTCTCGCCTCTGCCTCCCAAGCTGCTAGGATTACAGGCGTACATCACCGCGCCTGGCTCAGCCATTGAAAATTCTATGAATAAGAGAAGCAATGACATAATGACTGGCATGGCACAGTGTTGAGGAGTGTTTTGTTCTGTTGTACATAGGGTTGCTATGAGTTGGACCTGGCTTGATGGCACCTAACAACGACAACAAAACTTGAAAACGCCTAAAAAACGTAGAGAAAATATCTTTGTGATTTTGGATTAGGCAATGATTTCTTAAATATAATACCAAAATCAGAATACACGGAAGAAAAATTAATAAAATGGCTTCATCAAAATTAAGAATTACTCTTAGAAAAACACTGTTAAAATATAAAGACAAGTCCTAGGCTGGGAGAAAATACTGCAAATCACAAATCTGAAAAAGAACTTATATATAGAATATAAAAAGACTCTCACTACTTTTTATTTGTTTGTTTTTGTGGTGCTAGAGATTGAACCCAGGGCCTTGCCATGCTAGGCAAACATACTACTACTGAGCTACATTCCAGCTCATAACGAAATTCCTAAACTCAATAACATACCTAACAACCTATTTAAAGTGGACAAAGTGTTTATTTATTTATTTATTTACTTATTTAATTTAAGGTTTTTTTTTTTTTGATACAGGGTCTTGCCGTGGAGTCCTGGCTGGCCTGGAATTCACTATGTAGAACAGGTTGGCCTCAAACTTGTGGTGATCCTCCCGCCTCTGCCTCCCTAGTGCTGGGATTAGAGAGTGCCACTATGCCTGGCAACAAAATGTTTAAACAGAGACTCCACTAAAGAAGATATACTATGTTTACAGATCAGAAGACTTAATATTAAGACATTTATTTTACTCATTAACACACAGAACAAAATAAATGGACTTCATCAAAATTAAGAATTGCTTCTAGAAAAAAAGCAAATCACCACATAAGAAATGCTCAACATTATTATACATAGAAATACAAATTAAAACCACAATAAGACAAAATTACATAGAGAATGGCTAAAATATGAAAGATTACTCATATTAAGTTTTTTGCAAGGATGTGGAGCAACTGGAACTCTCATACACTGCTGATTGTTGTTGTTGTTGTTGTTGTTGTTGTTGTTGTTGTTGTTAGGTGCTGTCGAGTCAGTATCCGACTCATAGCGACCCTCATAGGGTTTTCAATGGCAGAGTGCTTCGGGATTGCCTTGAGAGTGGATTGCCAGGCCCTTCTCCCATTTTTGTGGTGCTTGGAATTGAACTCGGGACCTCAGAGACTGCAGTGCAGCGCTCTACCAACTGAGCCAAATCCCAGCCCTACACTGCTGATAGAAGTGTAAAATGGTGGGGCTGGGGCACAGCGCCATGGTGGAGTGCTTTCCTAGCATGTGTGAGGCCCCAAAGTTAGATCTCTGGTACAGAGAAAACAAACAAAACCTAAACAAACAACCCCCCCCCCCCAGAATGTAAAATGGTATACCACTTTGGAAAACAGTTTGGCAGTTTCTTAAAATGGTAAACATATACCTATCATATGACCAAGAAAGTCCACCACTACATATCTACTCAAAAGAAAATAAAAACATGTGACTACTTATAGGTATTTTTCCAAGATTAATGAAAGCATATGTTAATACAGACTATCCATACAAAAATCTTCATAGTAGCTTTTTTGGTAACATCTTCAAATTGGAAACATCTCAAATGATCATCCACAGATGAATAGATAGATTGTGGTATGTCATTACAATGGAACACTATTTAGAAGTAAAAATAAACGACCTATCCATATATGCAATATAGATGAATCTCAAAATAACTATGCAAAGTCAGAGAAGTCAAAAATACTAGATACTGTGTCATTCTATTTCTAGAAAATTCTACAAAATGTAAACTAATTTACAGTGATGGTAGTTTGTCTAATGATCATAGCATAAGCACGCAGGAGGAAAGAATTACAATGGATGATTAAAGCTATTAGGATAATAGGTATGTTTATCTTAATTATGATGATAGTTTCATTTCTCCAGATATATATCAAACACATCAGATGGTGTATTTTCAATATTTATACTTTACTATACATTAATGAAACTGTTCAAAAAGATGAGAAAAATCTTCCATTCCAACCATTCTAGGCCTTTCTGTATCATTAACAAATTTTTTTTACTACCACCAATGTGCCAGGGACTGGGTTGGTTTTGGAAATACATTGGAGCACATATTCTCATAGGAAGAGAATTAAAATAAGCAAAAATAATAAGGATAAATATGCTGGATGGTAACAATTGTGATTTAGATTTAAAAAAAAAAAAAACTAAGTAGGATAGCTGCTTCCACTTGGTTATGGAGGACTGGTTCTTAAAGAAGGTGATATTGATATAGAAACGTGAATCTAAAAAAGGGAAAGTGATGTCAATGTAGGAGGATAGTGGCCATCTCCTGCTGAATCAACTGTCCCAAAGATTACTCTGAGCTTCAAACCCTCTGTAATTTCAATTACTAAATATGGCAGTAGCTCTATACTCTGGCCTTACAGGTCTTCCACCAGGTGTCATAAACCTACTTTTTTTTTTTTTGCAGTACTGGGGGTTGAACCCAGGGCCTTGAGCTTGCATGCTCTACAAGTGCTGGACCACTGAGCTGCACCCCCAGCCCATTTTTTTACTTTTTGAGATAGGGTCTCACTAAGTTATGCAGACTGCCTCTAGTCTCAAACTTGCGATCCTCCTGCCTCTGCCTCCCAAGCTGCTGGGAGTACAGGCGTGCACCACTGTGCCAGGCATAAACCTACTTTTGTAATGTTCCTTTTCTCTATCCCTTTATTCTTACATGAAAGAAGCCCTGATTGCAAATGTTTCTTTCCTTTCATCATGCCATTTCTTCTGCCTGGAATGTCATCCTTCTCCATCAACAAATATCCTTCCACTCTTTAATGTTTGTCTCAAATATCCCATGCTCTCTGATGTCTTTCCTGATTTCCCCAACCAGATGGGACTTATTGTTCACATTTCCCTCCTGTCATTTTTCACAATTGGGCAAAATCATCTTGCGCAATCTTTTTTATATTTTAGGTGGTGGCATAGGGATTTGCAGGTAGGAGACAACCCATAATGTCCTAGTGGACTGAATTATCTTATTTTTATATTTTACTTGAAAACTGCCTGAGAGCCAAAAGAAGATAAGCATAAAGATAAGACAAATAAATGGATAGGAATTATCTTGCCCCACAAAAGCATAATTACATCCCTTATTATAACCTATGGAATAATCTACTGACAAATACTGGAAGTATAATCTATGCTTGAAAAAAACAGATTAGATCTTTACAATTTCAATAACTATTAAAACCAATTTGTTCTCATGAGAACTGGATTCTCTTTAGAATCTTCTCACTTTCCTGGTTCTGGGCTCAAGTTAATGCATGAGTAGAACCTCTGAAGACATGTAAGAGGTATGCTGTTCCCTTTCTCAATATATATACATATATATATATATTTTTTTGTGGTACTGGGGTTGAACCCAGGGCCTCGCACCTGCATGCTCTGCAAGTGCTGGACCACTGAGCTGTGCCCCCAGCCCATTTTTTTTACTTTTTGAGACAGGGTCTCGCTAAATTACTCAGACTGCCTCTGGTCTCGAATTTGCGATCCTCCCGCCTCCGCCTCCCGAGCCGCTGGGATTACAGGCGTGCACCACCGCACCCGGCTATCCTTTCTCAATATTTCTCAATATCAATTTCAGTCAGAGACACTGCCTTTGCAAAGGAACTTGGTTAGACTCCTAAGGAAGAAATAAGAGTCAGTAGGAAATAAACAATACAGTATTAGAAAACAGATATGTTGGGGGTTGCCAAGGTAACCTCCAGCTTGGATGATTTGTGGTACCCACCATATAGCCAAAATCATATTTATGAGTTTAAAAAAATTATAGTGAAAGAACATAGAGCAAAATCAGTAATAGGAAAAAGTCTCATTGGATGAAGTCTGGGGGAAACCAGGTGCAAGACTCCAAGAGTCCGTTACCAGTGGAGTCACATGGGATGTGCTTAATTCTCCCAATAAATGAGTTGTGAGAATATGTATGAAAAGCTGTCTACCAGAGAAATTCATGAGACACTCAGCGCTCAGGGTTTTTACTGGGGCTTCCCATGTAGACACTCTTTGCCTAGCATGTACCAAAATTCCAGACTTCCAGAAGGAGAACAGGTGTTCAACATAAACCACATTGTCTACAGGAACAGTTTAGGTAATGTGAGACATTCTTATCAGCTGGAAAATGGTGGAACACTCCTAAAATTCAAGTCCCCAGATGCCAGCCATGGGCCAACTTTTCAAGCAAGCTTTTCTAAAGATAGTAATCTTTTTCCACACAGAAACATATTGAAAATATTCACTTTTTTTTTTTATTCAAGAATCTCATTTTCAGGATTTTTTTTTTTTTTTATGGTGCTAGGGATCAAACCTAGAGCCTTGTACATGTTAGGTAAGTGCTCTATTACTGAGCTATATCTCCAGCACTAGGGTTCCTAATCCTGCAGCTGTACCACTGTGGCGTTTAATCTTGGAAGCTAAGCAGGGTTGGGACTGGATAGGACTTGGATGGGAGACCGCCTGGGAACACCAGGTGCTGTAGGCTTGGGAGAAAGACCCAGCAATCCACTCCCAAAAACAATCAGCCACTGAAAACCCTATGAATAGCAGAGAAGCACGACAATAATGTTTCATCTGTTCTATATAGGGTCGCTATGAGTCGGACACTGACTCAATGGCACCTAACAACAACAACAGGATTTCTAAAGCAAATAGTATGACAGAGGGCAAAGTTATATACACTCAGATGTTATTACAATATTATTTAAATTAGTTAAAAATGTTTTGATGCTTTGTTTAAAGGATTTAAAATTTGTGGAATGGTTGAATAAATTATACTATAGTAGAATGAGGAAATATTAAACAGCTATTAAAATTATACTTTTGAAAATTCTAATAATAAAGTAAATTAAGATATTAAGTTTTATATAGATACCGCAATAACTCAAAAAAGGAAGAAATAAAGAATGAAATCTAGAAAGAAGTATATATTAAAATATAATCATAATTCATTTCTGAGGAATGGTTATAAAATAGTTTTTATTTTCCTCTTGACTTTTTTCCTGTGTTTTCAATTCTTATGTAATGAACTTGTATTTGCTTTCCTAGTTAGAAAATAAGTTATAATAGCTGGGCACCCATGGCTCATCTCTGTAATCCCAACTACTCAGGAGGCTGAGGCAGGAGGATTACAGATTTGAGGTCAGAGGCTAGCCTGGGCAAGTTAGTAAGACCCTGTCTCAAAATAAAAAATAAATAAATAAAAAAGGTGCTAGAGGTACAGCTAAGTGGTGGAGAGCTTGCCTAGCATGCAGGAGGTTCAGTACTAAAAAAAAGTTATAATAATAAGATTATTGTGTTAAACTGATTTTAGACATTTAGGTTTGTGCATCAAAATTCAATTTTGTTAAAATATAAAACATTTACCAAGCACAGAGAATAAAATGAGCATTATGTATAAGGCAGAACTTAACTGGCAAACTCTTAGAATGGCAAACATCTACTTAAAATGCAATTTTTCTATTTGAAGTGCTTCTTTCTGCAATTAGCTACCATAGAAAAAACAGGTACTGAGAGAGAAGACGTTTTCTTATAAACACTAAAAAAAGCACAATTTTTTTTAATTATAAAGAAGAAATGGTTTGCAAACCAGCAAATGCAAAAATAAGACTTTTTTTTTTTTTTAATTTTTAAAAAAGATAAGGTCTTTCTATTTAGCCCAGGCTGGCCTGGAAATCTCATTACGAAGCCCAGGATGTCTTCAAACTCTCAATCCTCCTGCCTTAGTGTCCCAAGTGCTGGGATTACAGGTGTGTGCCATCACTCCAGGCTTGTTGTTTTTTGTTTTGAGACAGGGTTTCATAGGCCAAGTTGGTCTGGAACACTTTATATAGTTCAGGCTATCCTTGAACTTGTGATCACCCTCCTCCCTCAGCCTCCCGAGAGTTGGGATTACAGGCATGTGTCACCAGCATGACAAATTTCCTAATTTACTTTGCATGTTTCCATGATCACAATTTACCTACAATCTGTTAAGTATTAGTAATTTAGGTCACATAAACATTCATAGCTTTAGGTAATTACAAACTTCTTTTAGAGAAGGTGATTTCTAATGAATCCAGTTCCAATTCTTGTGTTTGCTTTAATGCATCTTCCCTAGTCACACAGACACTACTCCATACAAAGCTAGTGTCCTACTACCAGAGTCTCCATCCACTGAAGTAAGTTGTCATATAGAAAACAGACCACAGTTATTATCCTCATATCCCCAGAGAGATGCAATGCTTTGCAGATTATTTTAAATCATAAAGCAATTCTTTTGTATAGTGAACTGGCCCAAGGCTACGGAGGTTGCACAACAGAGAGCCACAGAGTCCCTCACTTCCCACATGACCTCCACTTGTGGCTGCCTCCCAGTCACGTTAGAACATGAAAATCTGGAAAGGAGGCCATATGGAGGCAGTGCTCATTCTCTTGGACTCTGAAGTTATTCCTGGGTCATGCTAGAAAAACCAAATTCAGAAAAGCCACTGCAATGGCAAGCACACTCAGGAAACAAAAAAAAAAGAGAAAAGAAAACAAAGGAAGGAAGGAAGGAAGGAAGGAAGGAAGGAAGGAAGGAAAAGAAAGAAAGAAAGAAAAAGAAAAAAGAGAGAAAGAAAAGAAAAGAAAGCCAGCCAGATTTCTTTTCTGGTTAGGAAGGGTAATGTGGTTAACCTAAATTGGACCTGGGGCGTAAATGGAGGCAGCAAGAAGCACTCCCACTGCGGTGGTTCAACTATGTATTTTTGTTTCCATTATTAAAAATGAACTGATTTTAAAATGGTTTAGCTATATTCTGAAACTTAACTGCTTAGGAAACATTCAAGTGCCTTACAGGGCTATGTTTGGGACAGTGGTGGGGAAAAAGGCCAGATGAACAAAGCATTTGTAAAGATTCTTTTGAGTAAAATTTATTAGCTAATGAGAAAGTAAAACAGTGGCTATTTCAGTATTATCAACAATCCTTCAAAGTCTTTACTACTTCCTCTTTTCTTTTTCCCAGGAAGGAACATTATATTTTAAAAACTCATGGATCTTGGAATAAAAAATCCTGGGTTCAGATCTAACACTCAGACATGTATTAACAAACAATTTTTAGATAGTATGCTTTCTTATCATTTGTTACTTCTGAATTTCAGACTTTTCCTCTATAAAATGGAAATACCAAGCCGGGCATGGTAGCTCATGCCTGTAATCCCATCAGTTTAGGAGGTGGAGGCAGAAGGATGGCAAGTTCAAGACCAGAGGAAGTCTGTGTAATTTAGTGAGACCCTGTCTCATAAAAGTAAAAAAATGGGCTGGAGGCAGCAGCTCGGTGGTCTAGCACTTGCAAAGCATGCAAGCGCGAGGCCCTAGGTTCAACCCCCAGTATAGGAAAAAAAAGAAAAAAAAAAAGAAAAAGAAAAAGAAAAAAAGGAAATACCAACAAATGCCATCCTTTCAGGCTAGATGATTGTGAACAAAATAATAAAAGTAACTGTAAAGTGATATTTAAGCATTACTTATTGTTACTATTAGGTCTGCCTGACATATAGAGAGTAGTTAACAAATGTTCACAAAGTTATTAATGAACTGGGCTAATTATAGTGGAAAATTGGTAAGAGTGGATAAATTAAGAGACTAAACCAACAATAGGGCTAGGGTTTAGCTCAGTTGGTAGAGTGTTGCTCTGTACTCTTTGAGAATCCAGGTTTGATCTCCAGCACTGCAAAAAATGGGAGAATCCACTCCTAAAGCAATCTGAAACAATCAGCCATTGAAAACCCTTTCAGAGTCACTATAAATTGGACCCAACTCGATGGCACCTAACAACAACAACCAACAATAACATTTTCATTTAAAACAACAAAATTTATGGAACTAAGCTGAACCCCTTTGAAATACCCCAGGGTATTTCAAACACTGCCTCAAACTGCATGAATGGGGCACTGAAATAGTCATATGGTAAGCTCTCAGGAATGACAGATTGAGGCTACCAAAGCAGGTTTCATTAGGCTTAAGAGGCAGTAGAGTAAGAGGTTAAGCACTTAGGGTCTTGCTCTAGCTGGTCAAATCCCAGCTAACAAGTTATGTGACCTTAGGAAAATTATTTAATCTTTTTAAAATCTCAGTTTTTGTATCTGTAAAATGGGAATAGTGATAGTACCTTTCTCAGTATTTCTGTGAACATTTAATGGAGAAAACACAGGTAAATCATTTACCACAGAGTTACTTGTTTAGTTATCATCACCTGCATCATACTGCATGCTGGGATTATAGTTATGCACCACCATGCCTGGTCTGTAAGGTGACTTCTCATGAGAGGATGTAGACCAGAAGTCGTCTCTTTTTTACAATTTGATATTAACTCTCAGTCATAGTAGATAACCATGCTTTTCTTTGAAAAACTCTGCAAAGCAGGTCCACTATGGTCCTACATCCTGTGAGGTCTCCACATAACAATATGCTACTTAGGTGAAGTTAGATGTGCCTTCTGGGAACTGTGGTTCTTTGAACCAATGTCAGCAGATATCCAACGTTTAGTTCACACTCAACTAAAAAACTAAAAAAAAAATTATCCAATTATCTCATGCCCTGTGTTTCACTTCTAGTAAAATTTGCCTTTCTCTTTTACAGATGGAAGTGTTAATCCTTAGGATGTGCATATGTGCATATTTTTTCTAATTTGCAGTGAGTGAAATCTTGCTAATACAGAAGTTACAGAACTTAGAATAATGAAACACTGAGAAGAGTCTTTTATGGTAAATGATGGTGGTAGTCAACGAAGCAATTTATATCTAGTCTCCTACTGAAATGAAATAACTGCATTTTAAGGAATAAAACTAACCTTTCTCAAGATGACCTGCTAAATGAGTCAAAAAATCTTAATTCTAGACTTGTAAAATTAATCAAAATAATCCAACTGTGCAATAGCCTTATTTCTTATCACAAAGAATCTCACAATGGAGTAAATTTGGAGTCTTTGACAGAAAAGACATTTCTCCCTAACTTTCCTGAGGGCCATGATCTACTCTTCTGGGACATGGAAGGTCCCTTTTTTTGGGGAGAGGCTGGGTCTGGAGCCTCAGCACGAGCTGCTCCTCCAATTTGCCTGCCTTGTGACAGTGCTACGTGCTAGCCAGAAGTGTCCCAGTGGCTACTGGGCTGCTGCGGACTGAACAGACTGTGAGTCCAGCCAGAGGATAAGAGCTTGTTTTAATTGGCTAAATCTGCTATGCACCAAGCATATGGCCATGAATTTGTAGCCAAAATACTAATTAAAAAAAAAAAAAGTCATGTACAGTTTAAATAGAAAATAAGAATGATATTTTTCACTTATTAATTCTAGTTTTGCCACGAATACTTCTAACATTTTTAAAATGAGACCAAAATCCTTTACCTTGGCCAAAGTAGAATTTTCTTGGTATACTCCCTGTACCAAGTCCATAAGAGCACTTGCTAATAGTTCCACGACCTAAAAAAAAAAAAAAAAAGTAAAAGAAACAATGTTTTAAATATCTCCATTTTTACCTCAGAATGCTTCAGAAGGCTTACTAGCAAGGCAGGACTGGGGCTTGGCAGAAGAGTTGGAGTTATGTGCAAAGACCCTGGAAAATGGTATTGCCCAATTGGATATTAAAGTTGTGATTGATTTTCTTTTGGGTATAATTTAAGCAGAAATAGAAACCTTATAAGCATAGCACTTAACTAATACATAAGAAAATCCAGGAACAATTATTTTGAATATAAAATTAAATTTCAGATAACAAATGAAATAATAACCCCATTTATTTTCTGCATGTATATTTCCATCAAGTGGATACTTTTTCAGTATTCCCATTGTGGGATCCATTATAATGCTAATTTCCACACTTAATGCAGAAAGAAAAGCAACAGCAAGAGAATGGTTAATCTGTCAAATGTGTTCACTTTTGTGCTGAAAATACACTGTAGATATATTTGGTTATAAGGCCCCTGGGTCAAATGTACCATAAATGCTGAAAATTTTTTATAGAAGTGCAATATTGAGATCACTTTCATCAAATTTGTATTATTTTCAAGGCCCAGACTATTTTTTTAAAAATCAAGCAAAATCAAAAGCTTTGAACTTGCTCCAGAATGTAAAATAAGCAGAAAACAGTAAATGGTCTCTTTGGAACTACTGCACAATTTGCAGTTGTTTGCATAAAGCATCTTAATTCAAGAGGATAAAATAGTGATATTAATGATAATGTTCAATACAGCCATTTCAAACAAGAATTCCTCATGGCAACCCCATCCATTTCTTACTAAGTCTTAATATCTGGTATATTTAACTTCCTACATTATGTAGTCCTGTATCTGATTTCTACTCTTTGCTTCCTAAAATTGAGCTCAGTTCTGATTGAATTAAAGGATTTTGTTTCAGCTTTTATCATTCTTGTAACTGAAGACATTATTAAGCCAAAGGATACAGACCCATACAACAAAATACTTTAATCTCAGATACCCTGTATTTAATAAACAATTTTCTTAGAGGCAAATTACATTAGTGTATAGAAAGACTTGCTTTAAAATTTTAATACATGAGCACTTATCTCCAATTTTCTATTTACATTTATACTGGATAACACACAGAACTGCTGTTATGGAAATTTTGCTGATTAAAAGCATATTTTTTTTCTAGCTCTGCACGTGGGCTAATTTGTAAGACCTACACAAAGTCTTTTTTTTTTTTTTTTCCATCACATTGTCCTTTAGGTAACTAAATACTTAAGAAATATTGTAGCAATATGAGCTATAGAGGAACTGGAAGTACAATGATCCTACAGTGTTACCAGATGTGTGGAGTTATTTAAGTGAGGAAGAGAGGAAAATGAATGGATATTTTTCCCCTGAAGGTATCAGATAAGCCCTATTCCCAAATCCAAGAGGATTGAATATCGCCAATAGGTCTATGAAAGACTGTAACTAAATGCACAGCATCAGATTGGATTACAGTTTATACAAGCAACATCCCAAGATCCCCCTGATGGCTGGACACATAATACAGATCAATCACTCACTAAGAAATGTTTCGGTTTTGAAACAGTTTGTGCTCTGAGACCAGCAGTGGTAATGTGAAGAGGGATTTACAAAGAGAAAGTCCAACACAAAATGTCAAAATGATGGCATGAACTTTTAACAGTAGATCTGGCTCTGGATAAATAGAGTGTTCCTTCACTTCCCTCAAATTCCAGACTAGGCAAAAACAACTAAAACGTTTTGTTCTCTGACTCTCTTTCTCTTAATGTAATAGCAAATACAGGCAGACTTGACTTGTTGTTGTTGTTGAAAGACCTGACTTAGAAGTTCACAATTTATAAACGAACTGTACTTACCAGTGGCATATTTCAGAATACACTTCCATAGCCAAAGACAACTATAAAGGAGAAACCACTGGACTTTTTTGAGTTAACAAACCAAAGAAAAGAAGAGATTATGAAAACCAGGAGTAGCCTAGGGGAGTTGAATGTGTACTAGACCAGGATGACCTGTCCAGTGCACATATAAATCCCTTTCCATTGCCTGAAATGTTTATTAATTTAAAAAATTATACCAAGGAAAGATGTGTTTAAGTATCATCCTCCTTTTAAATTGCAAGTATTTCTAAAAAGAACACAGGGCTATCGGCCACTCATAATTTAGTAAGATCATTTGATTTTTTTTTATTAATTGACTTATTACCTCAGACATTCACCTGTTTGGATACCTGTTATACTTAAATATAAGAAAGCACTTGCTTAATAACATTTTCCCCCACCTCAGATTCTTAAGGAATGACTTGTTTAAGCTATTAAAAGTGCTGGCAATAATAATGGCAGAGAAAGGAGAATCGGGAGCCTAAAAGCTAGACCTTCTTGATACTTCTTCATCAGACTTCTTGGTGCTCTGAACAATAGCAACCAAGATTCAGAGACTTCTTCCTCAGGCCTAGGGGGCAATCAAATGCATTTTACTTGAAAAAGAAAAGTGTCTCAATGTAACTACTCTTAGATGCCTAACAGATTAGAGAACTGCAAGGGAACAGAGCAGAATACTAGGAGCCAGAGGATCTACTTTCTATTTCAGGACCTACTACTAATTTTTGTTGTGAGATTTGAGGCAAATCAATTTTGAGTTCTGGTTTTCTTCAACCATAAAATGAGGGATATGCAAGAAATGATTCCTAAAGGTCCTCTTTAGTTGTAAAATTCTGAGCTATTAGCAATGTGAATTTCAGAATTTATAACTAGGCATGTAAACCTGAAAAGTTTTTTTTGCATAAACATAGATGGAAAAATCCTCCCTCGTTCATGCTATTATTTTTATCTACCATCTTCACACAGACCTATCCCTCTGTCTGAACTCTACTGATTACTTTGTGAAACTTTCTGTACCCATCCCCCTTGGATAATACCTAAAATGATAAAACAGTTTCTATTTTTAAAACTATTATGACTGGTAACCCACCTTGCAAGCAGGCACAGAAGTCCTAGTTGAGTCATTAAAGACAACACTGCTGGGACTGAGGAAGTAGCTCAGTGGTACAGTGTTTATCTAGTACGTACAAGGCCCTGCCTTTAATCCCCAGCATCTCAAGAAAAAGCAACAAAAGACAACATTGCTGAGTTCTGATCCTTAAAGGGCTCTCATGCCAAGTAGCCTCACACAAATAATAGCATTAGGTGGTCATATCATTTCCATCTCTGATGAGTAAATATGCAGAGGATTCAGAGGAAAGTCTGGAACCTAAGTCGTCTCAGTGAGTGTTCTTCTATATTCATATATTACTACTTTCCATTCAGTACAAGTCTTAGGTAGATGAAGGGCATAGTCTGGAAACCAAGATTATAGTGTTTTTAAAAAATTGTGTGTGGGGCCAGGCGTGGTGGCGCACGCCTGTAATCCCAGTGGCTCAGGAGGCGGAGGCGGGAGGATCGCAAATTCGAGACCAGAGGCAGTCTACGTAATTTAGGGAGACCCTGTCTCAAAAAGTAAAAAATGGGCTGGGGGCGCAGCTCAGTGGTCCAGCACTTGCAGACCATGCAGGCACGAGGCCCTGGGTCCAATCCTCAGTACCACCAAAAAAAGAAAAAAAGAAAAAAAAAAATATTGGGTGTTGCCGGGTGTGGTGGCGCATGCCTATAATCCCAGCAGCTGGGGAGGCAGAGGCAGGAGGATCACAAGTTTGAGACCAGAGGCAGTCTGTGTAACTTAGTGAGACCCTGTCTCAAAAACTAAAAAGAAAAAAAAAAAAAAAAGGCTGGGGGGTACAGCTCAGTGGTCCAGCACTTGCAAAGCATGCAAGCCTGAGGCCCTGGGTTCAACTCCCTGTACAAAAAAAAATATAAAAATAAAATAAATAAATAAATAAATAAATAAAAAAAATTGTGTGTCCAAATATTTTAGAAGAAAGTGGGCTTTAATTCAACAACAAATAACCAAAATTAGAGATCTCTGAAACTCTGAATAATTTTATCCTGAAACATTATTTCAGATCATGTGACTGTCACCATCAATGTTGTAAAGTTTACTTTAACCATCAGAGGAACAATTAAATAGGATGTAATTGTCTTCATTTCTACATTTCTGGACATTGCAACAATAGTAGCATTCAAATGCAAAAATGATATCTTTCATTCATGCCATATGTTTACATTGGACTCTACCCTGTCTTAGAGGCCAATGAATCAGAGCAGCAACCCTTCACAATGCCAGTCTGGCTGGCTTCTCCTGACACCTTCCTTTTTTTTTGACTTTTGGGAAGAAGGGTGCAACACAGGGAAGTAAATGGACAATGCATATCTAATTGCTATTCTCAAGCAAAATGTTTATCTCTCTAACTTCATTTACACGCTTTCACCAAAAATAGGAAAAGATAGGACTCAGGTGCCATCTGAACTCTAACATAATTACTGGTCTGATATAACTGACCGTTGTAATGAATGTATGTATGTATGTATGTATGTATGTATGTATGTATGTGGGACAGGGTCTCAGCTGGGATTATAAGAGTGTGCCACCATCCTGTGCTACAATAATGAATCCCCATCCTTCCTTCCTTCCTTCCTTTACCTTCTTTTTTCCTTTTCTTTTTTTGCAGTACTGGGGGATCAAACCCAGGGCACTCCATCATTGGGCTGAACCTCCAGCCCATTTTTTTTTTTTTTTTTTTAATTTTCAGATAGGGTCTCACTAAATTACACAGGCTACTTCTGGCCTCGAATTCACAATCCCATTGCCTCACCCTCCTGAGTTGCTGGGATTACAGGCAAGCACTATCATGCCTGGCTGCAATGAATTTCTTTCCTTTTAATTGCAATGAATTTCTTAAATGGTTAACTTAAAGAACAAATATCAGAAGACTCCAAGGAATAAATAATTGCTTCATTCTTTATCTTTTGGCAAGGGTAACTATAATTCAACTACTTTTTTAGACTGAAAAACTAAGATGATGACTACCTTCACAAAAGGTGTTATGATGACTAAGTCCTGAGCCTTTATAAAAAATAGAAATTGAGAGAAGCAGGAAGTGTATTACACAGTTGTCACTGCTGTAGCAGAAAAACCAACCCAAACAAACTTGTACAGGAAGAGGTTTATTAGGAGCTCACTGTTAGAGAAATCAGTCCATAATGGCAGCAGGGCATGTATGGAGGCAATGGTGGCAGGGTCTGTGATAGATGACTTCACAGCATGGCAGACCAGGAACAGAGAGAGACCAAGGCTGTAGGTACAGAGTAAAAACCTCCAAAGGTCCACCTCCAGGGAGCTACTTCAACCAAAGGCTTGCCTCCCAAAGTTCCATAACCTCCCAGGACAGTGCTAGGGACTGAATGTTAAAGCATATGATCTTTGGGGGGACATTTTATATTCAAATCATGACACTCTACTCCTAGACCCTAAAGGTCTATGCTGCTGTTGTTGTTAAGTGCTGTCAAGTTGGTATCTGATTCATAGTAACTCTATGTAAAACAGGTGAAACACTATTGTCAGTGCTTCTGTTGTACCCAGCGGCTAGTTCCCAGAAAAATACTCCAAGACACAAACAAACGGATGGGGAGCAGAAAAGTTTACTTAGACAGGCCGGCAGGCTACTTTCAGTCCCGGGAGTGGACTTTCAGAAAGAAGCAGTCAACTCATATTGGTTAGGGGCTTTATAGGGTAGGGGCGGAGAAACAGAATTACAAAAGCAGGAACTTTTTTATGGTAAAGGGGTGGGGGATACAAAGTTTCCATTTTCCAGAGCTCAGCCCTGTACAGGAATTCCTGAATTTGACCTTTTACAAGGTTATCTTGTGACACCACCTTTTTCTTAAACCAGCCCTTGAGCAGGCACAACCATCTGTGACACAGCTGCCCTTATCAGCTTTTGTTGAGGGCTGGTTTTCAAGGAACCAGTGATTTTAAAGTGACTTTAGGCCTGCTTTCACACTTCTCTGCTCTTCATAGGGTTTTCAATGGCAGACTGATTTTGGGAGTGGGTTGCTGGGTCCCTGTGTTCCCAGGCAGGCTGGGACTTAGCTCAGTTGGTAGGGGGCTGCTCTGCAGTCTCTGAGGTCCTGGGTTTGATTCCCAGCACTGCAAAAATGGGAGAAGGATGTGGCAATCCACTCCTGAAGCAAGCCGGAAATAATCAGCCATTGAAAACTCTACGGTTGCTATGAGTCGGCCATGACTTGACAGCACCTAACAACAACAGCAACCAAAGATTTATGGCCATCTTAAATACCTAACAACAACAACAACATAATGCTGAATGCATTCAGTCCAACTTTAAGGGTCTCCAAAATCTTAACAGTATCAATTATGTTTAAAAGTCTAAGTCCAAAGTCTCCACTGAGACTCAAGGCAAACTTAGCTGTGGGCCCCTGCAAGACAAAAAACAGGTTATGTATTTCCAACATACAATATCACAGAGTAAGCGTTCCCATTCCAAAACGGAGGAATGGGGGCACAGAAAGGACAGATTGGTTTACGGCAAGACTGATGATAACCACTGGACAAACAAAACCTGTTGGTTCAAGTCTGGCATCTGGTACGCATGACATCATCTAGCATCATCTGAGCTCAAAGAGGCTTATGGGGCTCCGTCCCTCTGGCCTTCTTATTTGCAGTACAAGTGGTCCTCCTAGGCTGGCTCCTCTTTTTGCCAGCAGCTTCTCTTGGTAGATGTTTCATAGTGTTGGCATCTCTAACATTCCATTGGGTCTCCATTGCTTTTTAGGCTTTTTAGGGGATGTCCTCAGGGTACCCAATCCTGATACACATTGCCTGGCTTTGCAGGCTATCTTCTGAAACCTTGGTGGCAGCCTCTATAATCCCTTAGCTTTTGTATTGTGCATGCCTGTAAAACTAGTGCCATGGGACAGTGCCAAGTTTTGCTGCCAGCTCAAGGGGTAATTTCACACTTTGGAACAACAACTGAAGCCGTGACCTTTGGCTTTCATATGCCCAGTTTGTATGCCTAGGTGGAGAAATTACTTCCCTCGAGTCCTCTTTTCAGGAGTTCAGACTGCTTTTCAGATACTCTCTTTTCATGCCCAGAAGCCTTAGATGGGAGGAGTCTAGCCAACTCCTTCTGTGTCCAGAGGGAATTTCTTTTAACCCCGCAAAAATGTTCAGTTTTCCTTCACTGAGGCTTATATCTTTAACAATTAAGTCCTCTTGGCCCAAACCAGCCCTGTCATGGTAACTTTAGACAAGATTCAGCTTTTTTCCTCTTTACCTGCACATTTTCCAGATATTTTTCCATGTCTTTTGCTCTCTTTTTCCATAAATCTCGCTGAATGCAGCAAGCAGTAAGCAAGCCATGTTTCCTACATCTTACTGCCCCATGATATTTCCTCTGTCAAGTTAATCAGTTTTTAACTTTTAAATTTGGCCTCACTCAAATCTTTAGGGCATGGCCAAAATGCCAGATACTCTCTTTGCTAGAATATAACATGGGTTGCTTCTACTCCAATGTCCGACAGAGTCTTCATTTTCCTTCAAGACACTATGAGCCCTGCCTGCATTTCTATGAGGAGGGGGGTGGGTGTTCTGGTCTTCCTTACTCTCACCAGAAGTGACCTTCAAGCCCTCCAGCTCTTCTCTGGCCCAAATCTCCACACTCTTCCAGACTCCACCCCTAAGTAAGTTCCAAAAACTTAAGAACCATGTGGTTAGTTTTCTGTACAGCAAAGGTCCCACTCTAGGTACCAATTTTCTGTATTAGTCAGCTGTCATTGCACTAACAGAAAAACCAACCCAAGCAAACTTATGGGGGAAGAGGTTTATCGGGAGCTCATGATTAGAGAATCAGTCTATAATGGTGGCAAAGAAGGCATGGCAGCAGTGGTGACAGCACCTCTGTCAAATGGCCTCATGGCATGGAGACCAGGAATAAAGAGAGACCAGGATTGTGGGTCTGGGGTAAAAACTTCTAAAGGCCAACTCCCAGGGACCTATTTCCATGAAAGGCTCACCTCCCAAAGTTCTACAACCTTCTAGAATAGCACTACCAGTTGAGCACTGAACATTAAAGCACATGACCTTCAGAGGACACTTTACCTCCAAACAATGACAAGGTGGTGAGAGAAGAACAATGGCCAAGCAAATCCTGACATTGCTATACAAAGACATTTGTAACACAGTATTAAGAAAAAAGCTGGTCATAGCTGGGTACAGTGGTGCACACCTATAATCCCACCGATTTGGGAGGCAGAGGAAGGAGGATTGCAAGTTTGAGACCAGAGGCAGTCTGCATAATTTAGCGAGACCCTGTCTCAAAAAAGTTAAAAAAATGGGCTGAGGGTGCAGCTCAGTGGTACAGCACTTGCAAAGCATGCAAGTGTGAGGCCCTGGGTTCAACCCCCAGTACTGCTCCCCCCCAAAAAAGACAAAAGTTGGTCACAAAACAGAAAAGTATGATAGACAATTTTTTTTTTCTTTTGGCAGTACTGGGGGTTGAACCCAGGCCCTCGTGCTTGCATGCTCTGCAAGTGCTGGACCACTGAGCTGCACCCTCAGCCCATTTTCTTACTTTTTGAGACAGGGTCTCCCTAAGTTACGCAGACTGCTTCTGGTCCCGAACTTGCCATCCTCCTGCCTCCTCCTCCTGAGCCGCTGGGATTACAGGCATGCGCCACTGCGCCCGGCCCATGATAGACAATTTTAAAACAACAATGAGGTCGATATATTTAGGTGTACAGGGAAAAAAGTCTGAAAGGAGAAACAACAAAATAATGATAATATGTAAATGATAGACTCTGGATGATTATTCCTTAATCATCCAGAAAAAACTGATTTTTCTTCAATTGCTTTGAATTGCTTACATTTATAATTGCTAAATTTACAATTGCTTAAATATACCATTTATTACATCTCTCCCTTTTTATTACACTGCTTTTATAATCAGATAAAACAATGAGGGGGAAACATGTTCTGTTTCTAGTCTAACAGGCTTCAAGCTAAGCTACATCCACAAGTTGATTCATCAAATGCATTAGTCAACAGTCTCTGGACAAGCAAACATAAGACCAGTAAGTGGTAGTAAGCATTCTAGATAGATAAATTGTGCTTTTCTCAATAAATGTGATTCAAGTGTATTGTCAGTTCACACTTGACAAGTGGACTAGATTCAAGAGCACTCTAGATAGTTAAATGGTATATCAGACCACTTTGTATTGAACAAAAGAATGCTTATTGCTAAGTTAAAAGTAAAATATAACTAAATCTTTAGAAAAAATAACTATAAACTAATGTGGCTCAATTAAAGTTTTAAAGTGAATCAAAATACAACTATACTACTTTATTATGAGCTGGGGTTTAGCTCAGTTGGTAGAGTGCTGCTCTGTGCTCTATGAGGCCCTTGGTTCAATCCCTAGTACTGCAAAAATGGGAGAAGGACCTGGCAGCCTACTCCTGGAACAATCCCAAAACAATCATCCACTGAAAACCCTATAAATAACAGAGAAGCACTGACATAGTGCTGGGCATGGCACAGTATGGGGGAGTGTTTTGTTCTGTTGTACATAGGGTCACTATGAGTAGGACCCCACTCAATGGTACCTAACAATAACAGCAACAACATACTACCTTATTACATCAACTCAGTATAAGATGATGTAATAAGGTAGTATAGTTGTATTTTAATTTACTTTAAAAAGGTTTCTGTGTTAATTTGCTTGGTATATAAAAATTGTGGGGGCCATTACAGATTTATAACCATTCAAAAATTTGCTCTTGAAAGGTTACTTTAATGAGTTTTTACTACAGTGTGGAATAATAAAACAACATGGGATCCATCACTCTATTTAGGAGATAAATCAACACAGAGTACCTCAGCCTTTATTACTCTTAACAGCTCTAGCAAAGCAAACAGTTCTATGTGTGCATGCATGTGTGTGTACGTGCATACATGTGCACCTGTAGTGCTGATGGCATTGATTACCAACAAATTTATTACATCCCTTCTTCCACTCCCAGGAACATACAACAATGTATGAAGTAGTAGCAAAGGCAAAATCACTCTTGGGGAAGAGTAAATATTCACATCT
>VMDO01023515.1:0-31478 GCA_007922755.1 Pedetes capensis | reverse complement strand
TGTATTGTGAGTATGCCTGCTCGCCTCTGATCCTCATCACTCTCTAAAGGCCTCTGCACCACCATCTCCTTGGGAACAAGGACCCATTGTTGATCATCGACTTGTGGCAGAGGTCACTAGGAGGACCTCCCACCCTTGTGTCCACTAGCCATCTCAGAACCTGCCACCCTGTGTCATTGTCTGCACACAGCGTATGGCTGGGGGTTGTTTTCTCCCTTCTTAAAACTTTCCTCATCCATGTGTATAAAAAAGCAACATTCATAGACAGGAGGGTTGAGGGACAAAGCATGGTGGAGACCTTTGTCATGAGCTGACCGTAGCTAAGTGTGTGTGTGGGGGGACGTCACAAGGTCAGGAGTGTTCATGTCACTTGAAAGGAGCTGTCCTGGTCCTGCCTCCTGTCCTTGTCTTGTTTTGACATCAGCTCTTGGCCTTCTGTGGAGGCCGGATTCAACGGCTTGGTATTAGAGGGCTGAGCAGCCCTCATCTCACCCCCCACCCCCGCTGTATAATGAACAGCATGTCCATGTCTAGTTGCGGGGGATGAGGGAATATTTTCTTTGTGCACCTCCTATGTAGTCTGCAAGGTAATCTTTGCTCTTCATCCTGCACTTCACAATAAGAAAGCTTTATTGCTCAGGTTTAGACTGAGTTAGTGATGTCGCTAGTGATGGTGCTTATGTTTCATCCTGGAGCCAGTGGTGTTCAGTCTCCGTGTTAAAAGGCTCACCTCCCCGCTTGGAGGACTGTTAGTGGGTTCATAGTGGTTGAATGGCCAAACCTACAGATTCTCATCTGCCTGTTTGCTGCTCTTGGAGGAAGGCCTGGAGTGTGCACTGACCATGGCCATGCTTTACACAGAGGCATGGATGGAGACCTGGAGACCTGTCCACTGGATTTACAGATGAGAGTGAGCGGAGTGCCGGGGTCATGCATGGGCGAACCAAGGCCATGGACTGACCCAACATGGTGGGATGGAAGCTGTGAAATGCAAGTGCCCATCACTTCCTGTCAGAAGTTACCTGCCCACTGTCCTGTGAGAAGCCTGCAGGGTGATGTGGCACCGTCACTGATAACACGCCCGTACCATTAGTGTTCTCCGTGTTCTGTGGTGGACGTCCCCACATGATGCTGTGTGCCACCCTTAGGCCGTGGTTGCTGATGACACCCCAAGTTCCCTGGTCCGGACGGACACTTGCCACTCAGTTGTTTCACCTGCTCTGTGGGGTGTTATCCTGTCTGGGGCGGGTGTCGTCCTGTTTGTCATGTGTCTAGCGCCCAGCTCAGTGCTGGTTGGGATTCAGTGAATCCTTGTTGGATACATTTAACTTGAAGTGTAACTAGGAGATGTACAGTGTCGAGATGGTGACATTCAATTTGTCATTTGTCAGATTAGTAAGGTTTTTCTTTGAGAAGTAATCCTATGAGATGTCATACTTCCTCACACTGAGATTTATCTCCAGGAAGCAAGACAGATACACTTACTTTCTATTCTATGCTAAATTAGTTTTTAATCTAAAACAATCAGGTGAATATAAATACCCATTTTGCTTGTCTCCTTAGAATGATTTGTTCTAAGGCAGGTATTGTGGATAGCACACATCTGTTTTGGAAGCTACCAGGAACATTTGTTGTTGTTGTTAGGTACCCTCCAGTTGAGTCTGACTTATAGCGACCTTCATAGGGTTTTTGATTGCTGATTGTTTTGGGGGACTGCTTCAGGAGTGGATTGCCATGTCCTCCCATTTTTGTGGTGCTGGGGATCAAACCTAGGGCCTCAGAAAGCGCAGAGCAGCCCTCTACCAACTGAACTAAACCCCAGCCCTAAGAAAGTTTTGGTGCCTTTTTATTTTATAGGCCCATTTTTTTTTTATAACAAATAAAGAAGCCTTGCTGTGTAGCATCATGTTTGACTTTGATGCCCAGTAGCCTGGGGTGCTTTGAGAAGGGCGATATCTATGCAAACAGTGTTTATACATGGCTGACATGTGGCACATTTGCATGAATAAATGTGACTTTCATTTAATTCTACTGACAAGGTAACTGATGTCATCTGTAGGGAAACCTACTTCCCCAAGGTTAAATCACAGCCTGAACATCATATAGCTAGCAGATGTAGACCTGAGATTTGCATCCAGTTGAACAGTGTCCTGGAGTCCCCTGTGTTGTGTGCAAAAGCCCTGTCCACTTCCTGACCTGGCTCAGCCTTCTTTCAGGCAGCCTTGTCGTCACATGATCAGGTTTCAGAATGAGGGTTTCTTGACGTGGCCCTTCCTTCTTCACCTCATCATCTTCTCTCTGCAGCACTGGTTCTTAGGCATTGGGCGTCATAACCGCATGGGAGCGTTTATCATCCGCAGATACACTAATTCTATAGGTCTCAAGGCAGGATCTGCTTGGGAAGAACAGACAGGCCTTTCTGCTTGTTGAATGCCTGGTTAGAACAGTCCTGGTTTCTGCTATTCTCTGTTTTCCAAGTTGTAAATCTGAGTCACGATTGCAAGGTGAAGGAGTAATTTAACTCACTAGTGAAATCTGCCCTCTGCCTTTCCAGGAGGTTTTGGCTTTGTTTGCACATTTTTATGGGACAAATTATAATGCACAGAGGCAGTGTGAGCTTCAGGATTTACTAATTTTAAGGATATACTCGAAAGGGCATTGATTGAATCAAATTATGAATTCAGAGAGAACTTGAAATCTCTTTTTTGGACCTGTTTTCATGGTGTACAGAACTGCATTGTGGAGCCAAAGCTGATCATTTCAAAATGTGTGTAAGTGAATGGACTGAAGCTTTTCATTGACGCTTATGCTGAATGAAGATTATATGAGAAGACCTGGGTGGACAAGGAGTGGGTTTGACTTTCTGTCAGGTGGTCACTGAAATGCCTTCTTTCTTTGTGTCCAGTTAAAAGGCTGGGCATGTTGATTCCCATGCTCTTGTCTGAGTTCGGCTTTGGTAGTGCTTACACAGCTAATCTGACATTTATGATTATTTCCACTTCAAGCACAGTGGGTGGCTCTCTGGGAATATTCAGCAGAGTGGCTTAATTGGATTTCAGCCCAGACACAGTACTTGAATAGCTTTTTATGGATGGCATTAATTGGGCCGCTGCCATAGGAAATCATATATATGGTTTTGAGCCTTAGAATTTTGGAGTATTTGAGCTTTAGTATTTAGAAGTACTCTTTGATTCAGTCCCTTTCATGGCTTATTGCTAATTAAATAAATAAGTAAATACAGAGCCTTGAATTTTTTTTTGCAGTACTGGGGGGCTGAACCCTTAATAATGCACCCCCAACCCATTTTTTATTTTATATTTTGAGGCAGGGTCTTGCTAAGTTGCACAGGCTGCCTCTAGCCTCGAACTTGTAATCCTCCTGCCTCTGCCTCCCCAGCTGCTAGGATTACAGGTGTGTACCACCAAGCACAGCTAGATCCTTGACACTTAAGAACTGTGGTTTGCAAGTGGAACTGTCATTTGGTTTTGGCATAGTTACATTATTATCTGCATCTAAGGTTCTGTTGGTATTTGTGGGCTGGTTCAAAGGCACAGTAATATAAAAGAGTCAGAATCTCTTGGATTGAAATTTGGAAGAAGAGGATGTAGGGCCTAATATGGCATCAACTTCTCCAAGGAATTGGGAAACTACAAGAGATCTTATAGATGTAATCAAGGAAATGAAAGCTTTTTGACTGGTGTGTGATAGAGTCATTTTATACAGAGCCTGCCATGCCTCCCCATATGGACAGTAGCACATGAAGGTTTGAGGCCCCTTCTCAGAGGCTCTTCCTGTCTGGATAGTCATTTAAATGGCAGTCTGTGAGCTCATAAAAGAGTTACTTCTATGGGAATTGATGTCAGTCTCCTAGAAGAGAGCATATTTGAGTTCACTCTTGAACAATGAATCGGATTTGACTGGACAATGGCATTGGGCAGCTAGAGGAGCAAAGATGTTCCCAGGAAAGGGAAGAAATTGCAGACACAAAGGCATACAGTTGTGAAAGGGTCTACCATTTGGAAAGAATGTGGACACAAAGATACTTTGAGAGTTTTAGAAATATTTTGAAATGGTGAAATATGCTTTGAAAGCATAGCACAATATTAAAATTTGTATTCAATTGGAATAATAATTGTGTATAAGTTACTTTTTCATAACTATTACCCTTTAAACATTTTATTTTTAAAATTAAATTGTATCTACAAAATTTATCTTTTTAACTAAAATTTTGTATCTGTTGACCCAAATCCCTTTATTTTCCTCCCCCGCAAGACCTGGCAGCCACCTTTCCTGTCTGTTGCTGTGAGTTCAGCTTCTTTAGATTCCACATATTAGTGAGGTCATGCAGTATTTGTCTTTCATGCCTGGCTTATTTCATGAGGGACCATGTCCTGTAGGTTTATCCGTGTTGTAGCAAATGACAGGATTTCATTTTTTGTTAGGACTGAATAATATTCTAGTCTGCATCTCTCTCACGGTTTTGTGATCCATTTTTGTGATCATCCCTTAGTGGAAAATTTAAACTTTCTTTTCATTCCACATTTTGTGGAACATTATGGAATATACTCATGGGGTACTGTATGTGAGACTGTGTATGAGAACCACCCCTTCTCAAGAATGGGGAAACAGATAATGTTGATTCAGTGCTTACTGGAGGTGAGGAGGATAATGTGTATTGGGAATTTTTTAAAAACACAATTTCTTAGAAACAAGTTCATTACAAAGGAGTCTTTTAGTTACTAGCAATTTGTAAAATTCAAAAAAATATTCAGACAACCTTCTGACAAAATCTTTGTCAGCCTTTTGCTCCAGAGTTAGGTTGTTCTCTAAACTCAAGGACTTCTCAGGTGCCAAAGGTGGGGGTGGTTTCAGTAATTTTTCACCCATACCCTTATCTGATTGTTGTAAAAATCATACCCCATCCTCATAGGGAGAGTCCTATTCTGATTTCTTAAAAGACCAGCAGTCAGCTTTCTGTTACTGTAACAAATCCCTGAGTCAATCAGCTTATGCAGAGAAAAGGCTCATTTAGCTCACAGTTTGAGCGGTTTTAGTCCTTGGTCAATTGATCCCATTGCTTTGGGCCTGTGGTTGTACATCATAGTGGAAGCAAGACTGCCCACCTCACAACTAGTACCTGAAGGAGAAAGAAGAAAGGCCAGGGTTCCACAGCTCCCACTCGGTCCCAACTCCTGAAGGTTCCATAAGCTCCCATTAGTCTTAGGGTGCAATCTGGAATGAAGGCAGAGTGAGAGCAGCACTACTCCCCATCCTGGAGAACTAAAATCTACGGCAGCCCCTGGACCCACTTTCCTGGCGATGCAGCTTCATCCTGAACTGTGAGAACCCGAGCCCTGACCCAGCAGCTCTCCCTGGCTGTGGCCATCCTGGGATGCACAGGGGCGTGAGTGGCAGCCTTTGCAGATTTAGCGTTTGTCTTACTAAAATTAATACATGGTTCTAAAATGACACTCAAGTGCTCTGCTTGAAAGGCAAAGGAGATAAAGTTTCTGAGGTTTCTGATTTGATTAACTCCAGCCTGTGGGAAAACTCTAGATTTATGTAAGGCAATAAAGTGTTCTTTGTGGAAAACAAAAAATAGAACTTCTCTTCCCTGGAAGGTAATAGAGAATGGCTGGTGTGGTGGTATTACCCCTGTGATCCTAGTCCTTGGGAGGTAGAGGCAGGAGGATCTCAGGTTTGAGGCCACCACGCAGTACATAGTGAGTTAAAGACCAGGAGTGAGGCCTTGTCTCAACAACAACAACAACAACAACAACAACAAAAACACAGGAAAAGTTGGCAAACTGCATACAGCTAATACTGGCTTATAATTTGAGTTGTGTGTAAAACAGTGTTGTGTTTCTCTGTAGGGTCACTTGAGGGCATAGAAGGCAGCCTTCCCAGGGTGGGGTGAGAATGTCCCTCAGGTACACTTGGCTTTCTTGCTGTTAGAGTTGCTCTTTGTATCCCTCCAGCCTCTGCAGAGTCCTGTCTGCCCTGTGAGATGGTTATTTTGTTAAAAGAACGGGACATCATTCAGTGCTTAAGATGATTTTGTAAATTTCAGCTTTTAAGTTTCATATACCTTTTTCCAGTTGGAAAAATAGAGACAGGCTTTTCCTTTCTTGCACAAGGACCCCTGAAACCAAGGAGAAAGCATGATGCCCTCCCCTCCCCTCAAAGTCCCCTGTGCGTAGGCTGGCACAGGGTCACAGAGGACGGCTGCTGACTGGTCAGCACCCCTGACTGGTTGGTCTGTTTGCTGAGCCTCTGGTGAAGTGGGGGGCTCTTGGTGCCTAGCACACAGTCAGTGTTGGTCCCTTATTCTTGAGAAAGTTCAAGTGTCCTGTTGAAGGACACATACCCACCAACTTAGTAGAAATGTCAGTGTCGGGTGGAAGAGCATGTGGAAAACTGAATGAGACCAAGTCCACGTGGTTCAGGATGCTCTGTGTCCTGTAGGACACATGACCTGGACTCTGCAACCTGTTGTCATCAAAGTAAGAGAGATTTCAGTGGAAACCAACCCCTAAACAATCAGCCATGTAAAATCCTATGAGGGTAGCTATGAGTCAGACCCACCTTGGTGGCACCTAACAACAATAAGAAACATGTTGTTGTTAGGTGCTGTTGAGTCAGGTCTGACTCATAGTGACCCTCATGGGGTTTTCAATGGCTGATTGTTTCAGGATTGCCACAGAAGTGGATTGCCACATCCTTCTCCCATTTTTGCTGTTTTGGGGATTGAACCCAGGTCCTCAGGAAGTGCAGAGCAGTGCTCTACCAACTGAGCTAAACCCTAGCCCCAAGAAACGCACTAGAAATTGTAATTCATAGACATGGTTTCTATCCTGATTCAAGTAATCCTGATTCAGTTTTTAAAAGACATTTATAAGACAGTTGGAAAAATCAGGACACCAACTAGAAATGAGGTTTATATTAAGGAATTAATCATATTTGATGTGATAATAGAGTTGTACTTATTTTTTGGCTGTGTGCCCTGAGGTGTTTATGGGTAAAATAAATTTTGCATGTGATTTATTTTAAAGTCACCTGGTGAGGGCTGGGGGGTATGTGCCTGCCATTGTTGAGGTTGGGTGAAAATATATGGAGATGTAACATATATTTTATCTATTTCTGCTACAGTTAAAAGTTGCCTTTATAATGGAAAAGGCAATGATTATGGTATAAGAAAGGTGGCAGATGCTACCCCAGGGCTTTGTACAAGGGAGGGAAGACCAGGGGTTTCGTGGTGGAGAATCTGAGGTGGGTTTCCTGAGGCGGCGATGCTTCAAGTGGATTTTTTGAGCTGGTGGATCTGCTCTCCCCTGTGTGCAGGGGGAAGGAGGTGGGCACCACCCTGGTGTGGGCTGCCTGGTTGGTTTGACAGTCAGCTTCCCCATTCCCTCATTCTTGCGGGCACCCATGGAATGTTTTAAAGTTTTATTACTATGTCTTGTATTGTGAGAATTGACGCTTGCTGGTCTCAAGAAGGACCTGAGCTGCCGTAACAAAGAGCCACAGGCACAGGCGCTTAAACAACAGAAGCGTATTCTCTCTCTTGGTTTGGGAGACTAGAATTCCAAGAACAAGGTGTCATCAGGAGCGGTTTCTTCTGGGGCATCCTTGTGCCAGCCCCTCCCAGGCCTTTCTTGTATGCACAAACTCCTGGTCCCTCTTCCTCTGCTTGCACAGACACCAGTCCTGCTGGAATAGGGCTCCATCCTAATTGCTTCATTTAACTTCATCGCCTATTTAAAGACCTTATTAGATGTCTAAAGCCAAGCATGATGGTATACACTCTAGTAACTTGCAAGGTAGAGGCAGGAGGATCACGAGTTCGAGACTGGAGGCAGCCTGCCTAACTTAGACCTTGTCTCAAGATAAAAAAAAAAAAAAAGAAGTTGGGGGTGCAGTTCAGTGGTAGAGCACTTGCAAAGTATATGTGAGGACCTGAGTTCAACGCACTAGTACTGCAAAAAAAAGCAAACCCCCCAAAAACAAAACCAACCAAACAAACAAACCAAAACCTCATGTCTAAATACTGTCATGTTCTGGAGTACCGGAGGCTGAGACTTCAACCTGTGTGTTTTGGAGCAGGCATGGTTGAGCCCACAGCAGATGGATCAGGGATATCCTGGCAGTGTAACAGGTGCTACAAGGCGTGGAGAAGCCAGAGGAAAACCTCCCCACTGACATGGAAGCCTTGTGGACATCCTCTCGCAGGAGAGGCTTTGGAAGGACTTCTTGAGAGAGGCCCGGACTCTTCCTGATCTTAGTGCTATCTCCAGCACTGAGGCTCCCCAGGGCCAGACCCAGAGGGGAGAAGGCTGCTGGGATGGACCACAGCTGGGGTAGGAAGGGGATCTGAAACCATGATAGGAAAGGGGACTGAACAGAGGGCTGGGGTTGAGGGCTTGCTTAGTGTTGGCTGGAGGTTGGTGAGGTGGTAGATGAAAAGGTGTGTATCTGAGCATGTAGATATGCTCACACACGCTCACAACACAACACACATGCACGCAGACATGCACACACACATGCACACATGCATGCACACAGGCTTATCTCCAGGTTTCGGCCTAGATGCTGCTGCAGGCAGAGAAATGCGAGAACGAGTGTGGAACTTTATATCACAGCTGAACGCCTTCTTTACCAAAGTAAAACATAGTGGGAAACTTGAAATGTCAGGGGAATTAATAAAGTGGAAAGGTAAAATAACAAGTTGCACCTGTGATTCTATGCCCTAAATTAAGTCCTCTGACTACTGTTAACAATAGCATGTATCTGACTTCCTGGCCTGCTTCAAGATTCTTTAAAAAAAAAAAAATTGTGAGGGAGGGTGTTGTGAGTGTGTGTGTTAGAGAGCGAGCGAGCCATGTGCCAGCCCGTGCACGCATGACTGTGTGGGAACATGTACAAAAAGTAGGATTTGGTCCTTGACTTTCTACACCATTGTTGACCTTGGCCTTTCTTGCCATCTCCCTCATTCTTTCAGATCATTTTTTCCCAAAGGTAAGGGGCAAGAAATAATCAGAAGAGTGCTTGATTCATATTCATTCATAGTTAGAGGAAAACTTTGGATCACCTAATATACCTAAATTATCTCAGATAAGAATTCACTTTCCTGCTGGCATGATGGCTTACCCCTGTAACCCCAGAGAAGCAGGAGGCAGAGGCAGGATCATGATTTTGAGACCAGGGGTAGCCTGTGTTATTTAGTGAGACCCTATCTCAAGATAAAAATAAAAAATGGACTGGAGGGGCAGCCCTGTAGTAAAAAAGAAATTCAATTTCACTCTTTCTTTCCTTTCCTTCTTATAAAAAGGGGGAGTTTGCATAGGTTTTATTTGCTGGTGCATTTTAGTGTAGTGTAAGGTTTATTTTTATCAGTGTGCTTTTTATTGGTGAGGTACCCACCTGGACAGCAACTAAATCTTGTGGATGGTAATAAAGAATGCTGGTGGGCCAGGTATGGTGACACCAGCCTGTCATCCCAGCACTGGCAAGACTGAAGCAGAAGAATCACGAGTTTAAAGTCAACCTAGGCTACATAACAAGTTCAAGGCAGCCTGGATGCACAGTGAGGCCATGTCTGAAAAAGAAAATAAAAGAAAACAAAAAAAGACAGTGAAAAAGAATGCTGGTGAACCTTTTATAAGTCCTGGGTACTATTAGCTGGTCTAGTTATGTTGCTGGGGTTGAGATTTAGCTCAGTTGGTAGAGCACTGCTCTGCAGTCTCTGAGGTCCTGAGTTTGACTCCCAGCACTGGAAAAATGGGAGAAGGATGTGGCAATCTACTCCCGAGGTATCCCAAAACAGCCATTGAAAACCCTATGAGGGTCGCTATGAGTCAGACATGACTCAACAGCACCTAACAACAAAAAGTTATGTTGTTGAGAGGTAAATGAAGACTCTGATGCTAATCATGAAAAGTAGGGCTTGGTCTAGTGGAAAGAACAACACCTTGGTGGACCTTGAGGGTGGAATAATGTTCTGTATAAGAGGCTAGGATTATATAATAGGAGTGGGGATTAGCTCAGTTGATAGAGTGCTGACAAAAATTGTTACAACTGGGTCAGTATGCAACTTCATGATAGATGGAGAAAAAATTGAAGCTGTCCAAGATTTTGCTTTACTTGGCTCTGTAGTCAACACCCAAGGAAGCAGCTGTCAGGAAATCAAAAGATGCATTGCATTGGGAAAAGCTGTTGCAAAAGATCTCTTTAAAGATGTCACATTGAAGATGAAGGTGCACCTAATCAGTTGCATCATATGCTTGTGAAAGCTGCATGTTGAGTAAGGGAGACAGGAGAATTAATACTTTTGAATGATGGTACTGGAGATGAATATTGAATATACCACGGACTGCCAAAACAACCAACAGATCCATCCTAGAAGTGCAACCAAAGTGCTCCTTGGAAGCAAAGATGGCTAGACTGCGTCTTACATGTTTTGGACATGTTGTCAGGAGGGACCAATCCCTGGAGAAAGACATCATGTTTTGGAGAGTGGCAGGTCAGCAGGGAAAAAAGAAAAAAAAAAAAAAGGAAAACCCTCAATTAGACTTAAACATAAAAAAGATCATGTGCCTGGCACAGAATTGGGGAGTGTTTCGTAGGTTGTACATAGGGTCACTATAAGTCAGACCCAACTTGACAGCACCTAACAACAATAAGCAACAACAAGTCAACCTGATAACCAGCATTACTACTTGCAATTGATATAATTCCTGGCCAGCACAGATAAACTTGATTATTTTCTATTTCAGGATAGCTCTCTTGAGTGAAAATCCTGACTTCAGTGGGGCTTGCTGAAATTTTGAAACTACCTGGTGAACTTCAGTCTTCTTTGAACCCTACCAGGCACCTTGGTGCTCAGGATAATAGGCTGTCTGCGTGGACGTCTTTTGAGTTTCACACTGATAACCTGTCTAAGCAGCTCAGTGCCAGTCCCCATGGGGTTGAACTTCAGCCAAAGGAGACACCCAGGAATGAACTTGAGCCACTCCACTCAAGGAGACTTGATTTGTTCCATGTCTGAAGCCTGCATCTTCCACTTGAATAAAGTTTTCTCACAAGTAGCTCAGTGGGGATGAACTGCAGCTGGTTCTGCCAGCAGACACACAGTCAGCCCTGGCCCTGCAGCTCCATTCTGAACTGAAGGGCTGTCTGCAGGCCACTGCTGTGCGTGCCTGGTCTGAGGACAGGTGTCGTGTCAGGGAATAGGAGGAAGGATGAGAGTAGGCATCTGAGAGTTTAGATACACACACACACACCACTACCAAAAAAATCAATACACATTTTAAGAGATGATATCTATGTATTACCTTTTAAAATTGAAATGATTACAATGGTAACCACTTAGGCCCATATTTGGGCAGCTCAAACAGCTGAACAGATAATTCCCTAACATTGACCTAGGGAAGCCCAACTATAGGCTAACTCACTTTTCAATGAAAAGGGTAGAAATGCAGCTTATTTCTTGAATAGCCCCTGAAAATGCAAATGCAGAGGTGGCTTTTGGGTGTGTGGCTGCCCAGCATATCACCATGAGTTGGGGACCTGTGACATCAGATGCTAAGGTCATTGATCTCCACATGAGAAATGAGAACCCTGGTTCCAGATACTTATACTTGGCTGGGCATGGTGGCACACGCCTGTAATCCCAACAGCTTGGGAGGTGGAGACAGGAGGATTGCAAGTTCGAGACCAGAGGCAGTCTGCGTAACTTAGCGAGACCCTGGCTCAAAAAGTAGCTGGTAGTGCAGCTCAGTAGTTCAGCACTTGCAAAGCATGCAAGCGTGAGGCCCTGGGTTCAACCCCCAGTACTGCCAAAAAAAAAAAAAAAGGTACTTCCATTTTCAGGGTTCCTGTCATCTTACTGCAGTCTCTTAGCAGAGGGAAGAGTGTAATCTTTCTAGAATACATTTAAATCTTGACCAAATCTAGTATTCCTATTGTGCTTGGTTATCACCTTTTCCTCTCATTAAATCCTGTGTATTTTTTAAAAATTGTGCAGCTTTTAAGATAATGCTAGAGAATGCATAAAGAAGGATTAATTTTTAAATCAAAATTTATGAACTTGCCTTATAACAGCTTTATGATAGCTGTACTTGAGTTATCTTTTTCTATTTGACTAAAATAGAATTCAATATTTCTGTGGGGTATTTAACATTTTGGGTCATAATCATGCTAGGGATGAATTAATAGATCTTCTCTGAGTGAACTGTCAAGACAGATCCCTCTGGGTTTGAAATCTAATTAAAGATGCCAGTGAACTCACTTTGAAGTCCATGGAGCATGTCAGGGTCCCCTTGAAAATGCTGGTCAAGGACTGGAGATATTTACCCTGGGGTCCTGTGTGTCATGCAGCAGCCAAGTGGCCACCACCAGGAGGGAGCTGCCATCCCATGTCAGGCTTCTCTTCACTTAAAGTTGGTGTAGTTTCGGCATGTTATTTTCAGATTGGCTGGGTTGGGGTGGAGGGATGCTTTTAGGCTAAGCATTGGGACCCAGTTGGTGGCATCTCTCAACAAGTGGCCAGCATAAGACCTCAAAGAGAAGACTGCACCTCCCTGTGATCCCCTCCCCTCTGCAGTCCTCATCCCTGTGGGCTCCTGCACTTGCTTACTTTGTCCTTGACAGCCTTCCTTTTGTTTATGGCGGGCTTTGGAGGGTGCAGGTTGGGAGAGGAGGGTTGGGAGGTTCTTGGGAGCTCAGATCCCCTGGTATTGCCACTTGTGCCATCCTTTCCATCCCTTCGCCACCTGCTGTCCATACAGTGTACAGTCAACCCTCCCTGGTCCCCGCAGCAGAGCTGATGTGGGGAAGGGAGGGTGGCAAAGTCTGAGGGCATTTGTGTTTGAGTAGTGATCATGCAGCACAGAGCACCTTTCCACTAGGGTATATTGAAAGTGTTGGTTTCAGGCAAATCCAGAACCAGGGTTTTTTTTTTTTAAGTGGTTAATTGAAATCAAACAAGGAAGCACACCTAATACATGGTCCTTTCTATTTTTTTTTTATAGCATTTTTAGGTTCCTTTTGTAAAAGTGATGTACCAGATGATAATTTTGTGCTGAGATTTGCTTTGGATTTGAGAGTTTGGAGGATCCCTGAAGCTTTGTAACTTCAGAGGTATCATCAGCTGAAAAAAAAAAAAAAAACGTTCTGAAGAGTTCCACATTTTTCCAGTCACCTCTTGTAACTTTGTGCCAAAGGTAAGTCGGCCGAGAAGTTGCTGTTTTTGCCTTATATGCTTAATTTTCACAGTTCGTTTTAATCTAGTAAATGTAGCCCCAATTTGTTGAACTATGTTAAATTTAAGTTTTTAAGGGACCTGGTTCAGAACCTGGCTTATTGCTGTTGTAGCTTCAGTGGGTGGTTTTGAGTCTGTAGACTGGAAGGGTATATAGTGGTGGGTATTTCCCACCCGTAAGATGGGGTAGTGCCTCCACTCATCTTGCTCGGCATTGGGTTTTAGAACATCTTCTGAATCCAGGCCTTCTGTGTTCAGGGAGCACACAGTCAACTGAAGATTTGATTCCAGCTTGGATGCTGAGAAAGTAAGTCTATGGCAAGAGAGCTGCAAACCGAGAGGCTTCCTAGGAAGGTTTCACCTGGTTGTATAGCAGACCTAGTTAGTATGGTTGGGCTGGGATTTAGCTCAGTTGGTAGAGCTCTGCCCTGCAGTCTCTGAGGTCCTGAGTTCGATTCCCAGCACCGCAAAAATGGGAGAAGGACCTGGCAATCCACTCCCAAGGCAATCCCAATACAATCTGCCATTGAAAACCGTATGAGGGTCACTATGAGTCGGACACGACTTGATGGCACCTAACAACAACAACAAGAACAAGTTAATATGGTTAAAGTAAAACCATAACTGTAGTAAATGTTACAATAACCAGTACTCGTAGACAAAAGCATTTAGCTTTGTAACAGAAATCCGTGTGTGTGTGTGTGTGTGTGTGTGTGTGTCTGTGTGTGTGTTGTTGAGGATCAAACCCAGGGCCTCATGTAAGCTTAAGCAAGCACTCTACCACTAAGCTACATCCCCACCCTGCAAAAATATTTTGTAGTCTTAACAAATACCAAGGGTGCCAAAAAATGCATACACATTTTAAGCAGTGTTATCTATGTGTTACATTTTGAAGTTGAATTGAATTGTGGTACCAATGTGTAGTATGACATTCTGGATTGTATTTCTACTATCACATCAGAATATGCATATGATGCATTCTTAAAACTGCAAAATAGAAAGTTTTTGTACAAAAATGTACATACACTTTTTTGGCACCTTCTATAGTTTGAGGCATTTTGTGGGGATTTGTCTCTGGCTGGGCAGTGAGAAGTGACTTTATGAGAAGGCACAGTTTCACCTCTAGAGCATTGTCCAGAACTGCAAGGATAACACCCAGTATACCAGCTTTCTTTGAAAGCCTTACTTTGCTTCCGTTATTTACAGATTGTCTTAAAGATTCACTGTGATTTTGGACTCTGACATTTTGGACTCTGTTGATATGACAGTTATCATAAATTGACTACTTTAACCCTTTCAAGACTAATGGGATACTATCCCAATGTAACTTGTGCAAATACTGATGGGATATTTATTCTCAAATGTAGGTATAATTTAGCCATTTCAGTCTTTTTATTGTGTGCCAATAGTAAAATGATGGTGTTACTGTCAATAATGCCATAACCTATAATTTTATTTTGGTGTTGTATGAATCTGCTCAGTATATTCTTATTTAGCTATGCTTTTATTTTTTTCCCTTGCAATACTTGTGGTTGAACCTAGGGCCTCACACATAACTTTGCAAGTGCTCTACCACGGGGCTGCAGCACCAGCCCATTTTTGATTTTTAAATTTTAATCAGGGTCTCGCTAAGTTATGCAGGCTGCCTCTGGCCTCTAACCCATGATCCTCCTGCTTCCACCTCCTTAGTCACTGAGATTACTGGCATGTGCCACTGTACCCAGCTCAGCTGTGCTTTTTAAAGTAGTTTATGAACTCCTTTAAAAAGTAAAGTCCTGTATGAGTCAGACTTACTGTTTTATTAGATATTTACTTGTATTGTTGTTGTCATTGTTGTTGTTGTTTGTTGTTGTTAGGTGCCGTCAAGTCAGTATCTGACTCATAGCGACCCTCATAGGGTTTTCAATGGCTGACTGTTTCGGGATTGCCTTGAGAGTGGATTGCCAGGCCCTTCTCCCATTTTTGGGGTGCTTGGAATTGAACTCGGGACCTCAGAGACTGCAGCGCAGCGCTCTGCCAACTGAGCCAAATCCCAACCCCGGTTGTTATCATTAGGTGCTATCAACTCAGGTCAGACTCATAGTGTCCCTAAGTACAACATTCCCTGACACTGTGCCATGGGCACTATGTCAGTGCTTCTCTGCTATTCATAGGGTTTTTGATGGCTGGTTGCTTCAGCAGTGAGCTGCCAGGTCCTTTTCCCAAACCTATAGCACCCGGTATTCCCAAGTGGTCTCCTATCCAAGGACTAACCAGGCCTGATGCTGCTTAGCTTTGAGATCTGATGAAATTGGATGCCAGGGTGGTACAGCTGTAGATATTGTATAAATGTATGAAATGTTTATTTTATGTGTGGGATGATATGTCCCAACAATATGTTCTAGTGGGATTATATGTCCCAGTAGTTTTAGCAATTAGCACTGCCATGCAAGTGGTATGAATAAAGTAGACAGAATACAGAAAAATACCGAAATAGCTGCCATGAAGTGTGCACAGAATAACAGAAGGAGCATGATAATAAACAATGTTATCATTCCTTTTGAATAAAAAAATTCATCCTGAAAGAGTTAAGGTAGTGTTTCCTTTCACCTGATCTGAAATTACCAAAAAAAGTTGTGAATGTGTGCTTTCTCTTTGACTGCTTTTTAAAAATCGTTTGAAGCTTTCTTCATTTCATGTATGCCCTTTTTGATGTGCAGCATTCAGAATACCATAAAAATAATGTGTAGTTTCGTAAGGGTAGGATTAAGTGTCCAGAGTTTACGCCTTGGCGTGCTTTATGGTTTCTTTTAGAGAAAATGACAGGTGACCCCACTATTGAGGATATTGTTCATTGTGATTTCAGAGCTAGGCCCTGGTTTGGAATGGAGGACGCTGTTGAGGTTCACGTCCACTCCTGCATTCACAGGGCTCTCCCAGCCTTTCTTCCAGATCTTATGCAAGACAGTCACAGTGGGGCATTTCCATTCCAATCCTAGGGGATTTAGTTACATGAGAAAACTCTTCTCAAACTCTTGGCAACTCGAATTATTAAAAAAATGCTCGCTGAAGTAGAACCTTGTCAGGGTCAGGCCTTTGTAAATGTGGTCACCTGTCATCTGTCAATCCCTTTGTCAGATTTCAAGAGAGCAGAAGCTAGAAGTTAGATCCTCAGATGCTATCCACAGGGCTCATTAATAATTCATCAGGAACAGACTCTGACACTACTTCTTGAGGCAGTTCTTCATCATCAGTGACCTTAACAGACTTGGCAGTGCTCGTCCTCTTCCCAGGAGCAGTGAGCAGTGAGGCTCCTTAGTGCAGCATCTCCCCTCTTAGCACCCCAGGGCTCCTTATGCAGACAGGACAGTGATGGCAGGCCACACACTGCGATTTTAAGAGACCACTTTTATTTCATAAGTTGATGAGAGCTACACAAAAAGCCTGGTTCACTTTTTACTATTTGTTTATTTGAGCACTTGGGGGTTGAGCTCAGGGCCTCATGCATACTTTTCAAAGTACTGTACCACTGGGCTGCACCCCTAGCCCATTTTTATGTTTTTATTTGGAGACGGGATCTTGCTACATTACACAGATTGCCTCTGGCTTCGAACTGGAGATCCTCCTGCCTCTGCCTCTTGAGTTGCTGGGATTACAGGTGCATGCCACTGCACCCAGCTCTATTTTACTTTTTAAAATTTCCTTTTGTGGTTTAGAAAAAGGCTCATTGAGAAAGTTGTGAGATACAGCTTCTCATGTAATAAATACTTACTGTGAGTACCAACCATATTCTAGGTTCTTTTTCCCGTGCTCTTGTAGTGTTGTGTGTAGGAGTTTTGCTGTTGTTAGGTGTCCGACTCAGCGACCCTCTCTCTGGACAGCAGGTGAAACAGTATTGTCAGTGCTTCTCTGCTCTTCATCGGGGAGTGGGCTGCTGGGTCCTTCTTCCAAGCCTACAGCACCTGGTGTTCCCAGGCGGTCTCCCATCCAGGTACTAACCAGACCTAACCCTGTTTAGTTTCTGAGATCTGAGGAGATTGATTGCCACAGTGATACAGCTGCAGGCTTAGGAGCTATAGAATCCAGATAAAATGAGTTCCAATCACCCTCCCTCATGCCCTTGCAGTATGGGCTGGACCTATAGTGGTCTAGCTGGCCCACATGCAACCCTGTGTGACTGCAATTATTAGATCTGTAGTTAGTCCCTGGTGCCAAAGGGGTGCACTGATCCTTTGGGAAAGAGTCTGGAAATGCCAGAGGATATTATGTTGGGAACAAATTTTAAAGAATGAGAGGGCATATGTGCAAAGATATAATGGATCTGCTTGGTACAGGGCAGGCTGGGTAGACCAGCTGGGAAATGGATCATAGAGGTTAAGTGTTTAAGCAGTGGGGTGGGGGCCAGTCACAGGCTGTTTGGTTAGTGGTCTCTGAAGTACAAACAGGAATAGTGGCAGCTGGTCAGCCTCATCATTTGGTGTGTTGGAAGGAAGTGGAAGCAGTGCTGGCTGGGAAGGACAATGAGTGGCTGTCAGCCTTGGCTGTGTTTCCTCCTTACTGGGCACCAGGGTGTGCACCATGCCGCTGGACCTGTACCTGTGTGGGCTGAAGATCAGTTGGAGCAGGGTGGTTCTAAGTTATATCACAGAATGGCCTGAGCAGGATCTCTGAACCTGTTTCCTGGGTGCATTTTCTGCCCTGTATTCCCATCTCCCTACTGAAGTTAGGGAGCAAAGTCTTGAGAACCTCTCTGCCTACTTAGGGGGGTGGAGACCATGAAGAGAATGGCAACCCACTTGTTTCCACACTAGAACTGTTATTTTTACAGATGCACAATCTTCATTTAATTTTTCCAATCTGTACTTCAAAGTTGACTGTAATTCTCTGTTGTTGGAGGCTGGCTTTTGCTTACTGAGGATGGGGGATATGAAGGACTTTGTATGCTATACTGAGGGCTTTTATCTTTTGAAAAGGTATTGGAGACTTTTTCAGAGGAAGATCCCAACAGGTAGGAGGATGTTGATGTTACAGGGAGGGAAGGTGGTAACTTAGGTGACAAGACTTCAGGGCTAAGTAAGATGCGGGTTTCACAAATTTATAAGTTGCTGATAGGACTATCCAAAGTATAAATATCAGCCACAGTCCTGAACTCATCTTTTTCTATTCTACATAGAAGCAGCAGTGGTTTTGCTTAATTGACCCAGGAGAAAATGAAAAGCCAAACCCATCTGTCATTCTTAGATTCATAAGAATGCTATCTACTAATGTTTATTTTAATGAAGGAATGTTTTACTACTTATCTTCATATTAGCCTCAAATTATATAAGAGAAGATTTTTCAGAGTTTGTACATGTCTGTTTTGTGTTACTATAATGAAATGCCTGAGCCCGGATAACTTTATAAAGAAAGGAAGCTTATTTAGCTCATAGTTCTGGAGGTTCAAGGACCCACATCTGGTGATGGCCTTCTTGATGGCAGAGTCCTGAGGCTGTGCAGGGTATCACATGGCAAGAGACAGGGAGTCTCTGTGTGTGTGTGTCTTTTGGTCTCTCCCTCTTATAAAGACATAGATTTCAATCATGCAGGCTCCACTCTGATGATGCTATCTAATCCTCATGACCCCCATGGTCAGATTAAGTTTCTACCCTCTTAATACCTCATAATGGCGATTAACTTTCAGCACATGAACCTTTGGGGGATATGTTCAGCCACATCCAAACTGTAGCATTATATTTAGAAAAATTGTCTTAAATTTGTTCCTTACTTGTTCCTAGCTTTTGGGTATTTTGGAGATTGCTGGCAACTGATTTTTGTCTACCCCACAGGGATTATTTAGAAAGAATTTTTATATTTGAGGCACAGTCCTCGTTCCTTGTGGAGGTCCTCTCATACCTAGAAATTGACTTGTTGAATTTCTGCAGAAATAGAGGTGACCATCCATTTCCCCTGTTGCCACTCAGGGGGGTTCCTAGAGGTTAGGGAGAGGCCTCTGCAGCTTGGCTGAGTTGCTTCTTTCTCTGTAGGTGGGTTGTGAGTATTGGGCGATGGCCACAGCCTTTGATACTTCAGGTTTTATAGTGGAGTTGTTGTTGTTAGGTGCTGTAGTGGATAGATCTGTAATAACTGATAAAAACAAAAGTGGCTCAGCAAGCATCGGTGGTCACCTTTAAAGGAGTTGGAGCATTCTTCCCCACAGTTACCTGGGTGCTGTGGTGCACAAAAACAGTCATAACCTGTTGGTAGGGCTGGGCCCAGGGCTTGTCATCTCTGGCAGATGTATTACCCCACGTGCTAGGTGGAGACAGAGTCACAGTGTTCTGACTGGGGTCTGCAGCGGATTAGCCCAGGTTCTTCCAGCTTCCCATGTTGCTACCTCTGACATACCCTGGGAATGGCACCATGATAAGCTGTTCTGCATGTTTATGTTGAACCTGGACTCCAGGCTCTGAGAGACCAAGCATCGTGGCCAAAGCCTGGCGTTCATAGGTGGCAGAGTGTCCTCCCTCCTTCCTGAGTCCTCCCTCCTTCCTGACCCAAGGCCTTTCCTTACTGTGCCATGAATTTCATTTGGTATTTTTCCCCTGTCAAAAAATCTGCCACCAATAAGTATGATTTAGAAGAGCCCCCTTTGACAGCTGAAAGAAGATTGTGTGAAGGAAGGCTGTGGGAGGACTGGCAGGGAGGGGACAGGGACCTCAGTGGCAATTCTAGGCTGGGCAAAGGCACGGACACAGGCTTCCTCGCCATGGCTGCTGTCCTTAGCCTGTATTCAGGGTCTCCTTGGTTTGGGATTCCTGACTTAAAATCAGACCTGCTGGAAGAGAAATTATTCATATAGACAAGAGGACTTGATGATCAACAGCTACTTCCAGCCAGGTGCAGTGGCACACACCTGTAACCCCAGTGACTCAGGAGGCAGAGGCAGAAGGATCGCAAGTTCGAGACCAGAGGCAGTCTGCACAATTTAGTGAGACCCTGTCTCAAAAAGTAAAGAATTGGTCTGGGGTACAGCTGAGTGGTCCAGCACTTGCAAAGCATGCAAGAGCAAGGTCCTGGGTTCAACCCCCAGTACTGGGGGTGGGAAAAAAAAGCCAAGCACTTCCTGTGTGCTGGGGCTGGCTCCGGTCCCCATAGCACCCCTGTGTGGAGTGAAGCTTCTTAACAGTGATTTCATGTTGCTGTGCATGATCAATGAGGTAATCATTTTCTCATAATTGAGGATATGTCCAAAGTTAAGCCATGCAATTTTTTTTCATATCTTAGATAACAAGCCCTTGTAGTGTGGCTTCCTAGAAAGCTGGAGAAATAAATCCCAAAGAAAAAAAAATTCCTACCTGCCTCTGTCCCTCTTTTCTTTATGACAGTTTGTAGAAACTGACTATGTAACATTCTGGTCATTTTTAAACTATAGTAGTCTCATGTGAGGTTTCATTTTCTGTAGTTCCAGTTATCTGTGGTCAGCCACACTCTGAAAATATTCAAATGAAACCTCACATGAGAGTACTACAGTTTCTATAGTTGGCAGTTATCTGTTGTAAGCCACACTCTGAAAATATTAAATGGAAAATTCCAGAAATAAACACTCCGTTAAGTTTCCAATTCCATGCAGTTCTGAGTGATAAAGTCTTGCTCTCTTCCAACCAGGATGTGAATTGTCCCTTTGTCCAGTGTATCCATACTGTGTGCACTACCCTCCTATGAGTCATTTAGTGGGCATTTCAGTTCTTGAGGTATTGCAGTGCTTGTATGTAGGATTTGGTACTATCCATGTCTCTGGCTCCACTTGGGGATCTTAGAGCATATCCCCCAAGAGTAAGGGGGGACTGTGGTATTCTTTGACATATACCTTAGAGTTTCCAAACAAATTTTCATGAAGACCAGATGATGTAGATATTGCCTCCCCCACCCCATTATACAGAAGAAGAAAACGAACCCAGGGAGGTTACCTTCCTTGCCTTGTTCAGTGTTGGGTAGTAACCTGTGACTTGTATTTGAATGTTGAGTTATAGTTACTCTGGCCTAATACTGAGCCCATGGGCCAGGTAAGTAGATGATGTGAACATGGGAAAAGAATAGTGAAGAAACAGGCTATATGGAGCTTTAAACAAGAGCATTGCTGCTGTTGAGGTTCCATAAAAGTAGAGAGTTTTTTCTTGATTTCTCTCCTTTAGAAAAACAAAAGATATTCTCCTGCTGTGTGTGTGTATCTGAGGGCAGGGGATGTAGACCTTGAATAGTTGAGATGAGTCCACAGGACCCCAGCTAATCCGAAGGTGTGCACGGGAAGCAGTGGAGTGTCTTTTGTACTAAGTATCTGGTGGGCCTCACTGCGTGGAGTCAAAGCAGCCCGAGTTCTGGGTTTCTTGCTATCAGAATAGATGTTCCCCTTGACTTCTATTATATTTTTGCAAATGTTTTCTTTGGAAATGCTACTGGCTCCAAGATATAGAAATGGCTGTAAAAACATGAATAGATCGCACCATAAGCGATTGCAGTTTAAAAGCAATGATTTTGGGGCTCCGCAAATGAACAAGCAAAATATGAGTGAAATGTACATTTTGGATGGAAACAAGGGGCATTCAGTTGTGTCTGAAGGCCTCTGTGGCCCACAGAGCGCACAGGTGACAGTTGGGAGCTGTCCTGGCCAGTGTGGACTTCAAGCCTGAGGGGCTGCAGTGGTACTGTTCCTCTCTAGTGCTCAGACACTTCGTCCCACTTGGACATGAGAGTCATGGTCCTCTCTAGACTTGGTATCTTTAGGAGATTTTCTGAATAACTTGTCTCATCTGCTGCCAACACTCCATTTTGGGTTCTCTCTGTAGTTGTTAACTTTTTATCTCATATGTGAGTGGTAGATCCCACCCATACTCCCATTGACCAAACAGCTGATGGTTAGTCCATAAATACTATGTTTCCATATATAGTAGCCCTGCCTTACCTGGGCAGACATGTCCCAAGACCTCCAATGGATGCCTGAAACTAGATAGTACTGACCTCTGTACATACTGTGTTTCTGCCTGTAATATGTACCTCTGAGGCAATTTTGTTTATAAATTAGGCAAGCAAGAGATTAGCAACTATAATAATGGAGTAATTAACCTGAACCTTGATGTCCACACTGGCCAGGCTCCTATTGTGATTTGCACAGGCTGTAGCCTGCACAGGCCTTCAGGCAGGAGGTCACCAAGCAAGGGCTATGGAAACAACCGTAGCCTGTCATAAGTAGGATCATCCTCTCTTCTGGCAGGTGGCACTCATGCCCAGAGATCAACAGTATGCTGTAATAAATGTTGTGTGAGTGTTCTCTCCCCTGCCCCCAAAATACCTCAGTTCCTCATTTCACTGTAATTTCTGTGGACTGGGGTTGACCGGGAGTAACAAACCCCTGAAAGCAAAATCTTGGATAAGAGGGGCCTACTATGCTGCCTCTGCTGGGGCTGCTGGTGGCCCTCATGGGGAATGGGTGGGGAGCTCAGCAGACCCCTAATCAGGCTCACTTTGTTTAGAGGATCCAGGGACCAGCAGCTTTCAGTCTTACTCGGGTTTTGTTATAGCTTTGTTTGGCTCACAAAAACTTAAGCTCTGAAATAGTAGGGAAAGCTATCAGTTCTAGGAGCCTGTATCCTGGGTCTCATGTAGCTTCTTGTGTGAGATGCTAAATGCAGACCATCTTCGAGTGACCATGTCCTATAACATGAGAGCTCATTTTAAGACAGTTCCCTAAAATATCGGCCATATGTTCCTAGTGGTTACATAGGTACTAAGACTCTTCAACCTATGCTTGGAGCCTAGAGTCTCTGGAGGAAGTGGTGTGTGTGTGTGGGTGTGTGTGTGTGTGGGTGTACCCCAGCCTTACTTTCTCTGGCATAAAGGAAGAAGGTACATGATGCTGAGTCTGTAATCTTGGAATTCTGAGGACACCCCCCTGGGGGATGTTTAAAGTATATAGGGCAGCAGTGACACCCTCCCTTACCATCTGCAGTGACATCAGGAGCTCATCTCCCACCTGAGTCTAAGTCCCAGTGGAGGGGAGCAGGGAGCTCCCAAGCTGCAGGCAGCTGCTGCTGCTGGATCTGGTTGGCTGCACAGGAGAACGTGGGTGGTGGGACATGAGTGGGGATAGGTTAGGTACTTGGGACAAAGTGCCTAATTCTCCCCAGGTCTTTGGAGGCTTTATAGGCCAGTGCCTGCTACTGTGTCCTGGAGTCACCTGGAACACTGGGGTCCACTCCACACCAACCTGGGGTAGGCAGGTGGGGCTGGGCATCTGTACTGTTATATCGGCCTTTCTTCCAGGAACCTCTACTCTGAGGTCCTCCATTGGAGCATTTTCATGTATTCCCATATTCACACTGTAGATCAGGCTTCTCCATTCCAGTGAACCATATGTGGCCCAAAGCAGCTAGTAACGTGGGCCCACAAAATCTTTTAACCTGTGTTTTTTAGTGTTTATTTTCTTCATGACCCCTCTTATTATGTATGTGCACTAACTATATTGTACAATTTATATGCAGCCCAGGACAATTCCTCTTTACTCAGTATTGCCTGGGAAGACAAAAGGCTGGGCACTTCTTCTTTAGATAATCCATTAGACTTTTGAAAATCCCCTTCCGTGTCTAATTCATGTTGGTTGGCAGTTCTGACCTTTGATCTTGATAGGATGCTAACCCTTAATGGAGACTTATCTTATGTAGAGAAATTTAACAAAATGTATTGGACAATAGAAAGTAGCACTGGCATTTTGGTGCTTCAGAACACACCAGAAATGAAATCTCTAGTACATTCTTCCCATACCCTGTGACTTCTCCTTTGGGGATTCTGACTAGGAGGATAGTGTGTTCCTGGAATATACTGTAGAGTACATATTATCACTTAGCAGACAATGGTCTATTATCCTGGATCATACAGCAGAGACCATATTATCCTTTAGTAGACAATGGTAATTTCTCTCCTCTTAGGTATTTTTATGGAACTTCAGTTTTGCCCAGTGGTGCCCCTATGTGGGCCACAGCAGGGCACTGAGGGATGGGAAATATTTACAACTTTACAAGAGGAATGTATATGCACCCTGCTCTGTCAGTTACCTTAGACCACCAAAGGCATCTATATTGCTGAGGCTCAAACCCAAGGCCTTGCACATGTGAGTCAAGTACTCTGCCATTGGTCTGCATCCCCATGAGATGTTTGTAATGTGCTGTGTTACCTAACCAGACCCTCTGGTTCTCAGGATTGGATTTCTTATGTTGTTGTGCCTACTGATTAGGATCGGAGCTCATGGCTCTGTAGGTTCTCAGTAGAACTTCTGATTAGCCAGAATGATTGCAGAGTGAAGGCTGAGCCCATGCAACCTGGTCCTGTCCCCTCAGGGCGTTTGCTTGCAGTGTGGACGGTACGTTTCTGGAGAGGCCTGTCATTTTGACTATCTCAGAAATGGAAAACTCACAGAGGCTGATATACAGAATACTTGATCATTCAGTTTATTCTGCACAAATATAGCTAATCAACAGGAAATGTCGTATACCCAAATTAGAACCAAATTCCAAATAGATTGCTTAGTGAATGGTAATCTGTCCTCCTTTGTCCAGTGGGGGCTCCTGACTAATCCTCACAGGACCCCTCCTCTCAACACTAGTACTGACCACTTAAGTCTCCTTTCCTCTGAGAGTGGCCCTTGCCCATTGTCTTATCTTGTCACTCTTGAGAGACATTTTACATACGCACACGTAGGTTGAAAATAAAGGATGGAAAACAATGTGCAGTGTCAGTATTCCTCCAAAATAAAGCAGAATGGTCACAGTGTTATGAATGTAAAATGTCCCCCATAGGCTCACGTGTTGAAAGCTTGGTCCTCAGTAGGTGGTGCTGGTTTGGGAGGGGTGGCAACTTAGGAGGTAGGGCCTGGTGGGAGGAAGTGGGTCATTGGGGGGCCATACCTTTGAAGGCCAGATCTTACCCTCTGCTCCTCCCCATCTCCTCTCTGCTTCCTGGTTGCCAGGAGGTAAACAGCCTCCCACACACATTTCCTGCCACCATGATGCTCTGCCTCACCATAAGCCCATTGCAGGGGAGCCAGGGAACAGTGGACAGAACCCTCTGAAACCATGAGCCAAAATAGATCTTTTTTCCTTTTAGTTCTTTCGGATATTGGTCACAGTGATGAAAAGTCTGACAAATATGAGTAGTATCAGATACCAAATACCTAAGAGTAAGACAGTTATTGGGGACAAGGAAACTCATATTTCACCAAGAAGAAATAGATTTCTTGGTATGCCTCTCCAGACAACCGCTGGGAAATAAGCAACACACATTAGACCTATAAGGGAAACAGATGAGTCCACAGTTAGAGATTTCCACATCCTTCGCTCCAGGGTTGATAGAACAGCAGCACAGAAAGTCAGCCAGGACATTGAAGGACTTGACACTGCCATTGGTTCACAAGATCCTACTAACACAACATCCTACCCAGCTATAGCAGAGTACACGTTCTTTTCAAGGGCTCACAGGCCATGTGCCTTAGATCATATCCCTAGCTGAAAAACAAAAAACAGCATGTCTTCTCTGTTCTTTCAATAAAAACCTCTCCTTTGGAAAAAAACAAAAACAAAAACCAAAAAACCAAAGTCAGTCTCAGAAGGTTACATGTTGTGTGAGTCCGTTTGTGTAAAATTCTCAAAATGACAGAGTTAATAGAGATGGAAAGCAGATTAGTTTTCACCAGGGTTGGGGATGGTTGTCCTCAAGTGGAGACTGTGATGATGAAGCGGGGTGCAGGGAGAGCTCTGTAGTGACAGAAGTGCTGAATATTGATTGCAATGGTCATGTCAGCCCACCCATGCAGTGACGTGACAGAACCATTTGCCACACACTGACCTGATGCCAGTGTCCTGGTTTTGATAACCAAGTTAGGTGAGACAGACCCCTGGGGAGACATGGGTGAAGGGTACAAGGAACATCTCCACACCATCTTTGGAATTTCCTGTGAGTCTGTATTTCAAAAGGAAAGTTCGAACATTTTTTTAAAAAGGAAAAAGTTTTTAAAGGTCAACTCATTTCCTCTTTTGACAGTACTCTGTAGTTTGGGATCTAAGAAGTTTCCAAGTTTACATAGTGGGCGATGAGTAAGTCATGAAAGGAAGATGGAAATAGGATGGTGGTGGGGGAAATTGTACTCATTTCCAGGTGGCTGTCGAGTATGTTTTCCTTATCAACCAATTTCCCTGTTCTCTTTTTGGGGCTTGCCCTCACTTTTTTGTTTTCATATAAAATTATAATCCACAACAATTTGTGCTGTAAATAAGGTTGGTCAAATGAAAATAAAATATAAGCCATGTGTACTGTCTATAAGAATACTGCAATTAAAGTCCCAGGGCATACCCACAGTGTCATATGCGTACAAACGTACACATGCGCACATACACACAGACACATAGCAAATCAATATGGAGTGCCATGTGTACTTAAGCTCTGTTTTGTCTCTTAAGTGTAATAAACAAGGCAGGCAACAATAATAGAAGGCTTTGCAAGTGATACAAGGTTTTTACAAATGAAGTGCCTGTTTTCATGGATGTCCATATGCGAGCACTAACCCTTGGTATTGGGAGACCCTGGCTGAGATCTCACTTGTCTTTGATTGGCTATGCCATCTTGAGCAGGTCACCAGTGTTAGCAGCTCGGTATCCTTGTTTCTAAATTGGCACAATTAATACAGCCCTTAGGGCTGTTGTGGAAGTGAAACCTACTGTGTGTGCTAGCTCCTAGCTACTTGGATCATGCAGAGAAGGACCATCACCTGCTCTTCTTTTAAGCTGCACCAGCAGATAAATCATGGTCACTGCCTGAAACATTGTTCAGATAGAAACCAGCTCTGTGGATGAGTTCATATACTCCATCTCTCGGAGGCTTAGGCCTTTCTAAAAATACCTGCACTTTTGCCAGAACCTAAATGAGCTGATGCTGTATTTCAGGTTCCCAGGTCTTGGTGGCAGGTGGCACTGGAGTGCAAGGATTAGGGACAGAGTCACACTGACAAGTGACCTAGGATGCTTCAGCAAATGCCAGCTGGTGAAATACTAACTCAGAAGGCCCCTTTTGTTCTGCCTGGCCTCTGCCCTTCCTTTGTAAAATTCCATCGGAGATGTTTTATAGGTACAAAAAATTCAAGTGTCATTTCTGTACTTACGGGATGTAATAAAACAAATACCCATTAGGCCCACCTCCCAACTTAAAAACTTCAGGCCATACTGTGGAAAGCACTGGGTTCTTCCCCATCCTGTCCCATGGTGCACCACACCCTAGGTGTTTTTGAACAGTGCCACTTTATAGAAGCACCCTGAAGACTGTGCAGAGTTGCCTATAACCACCATCTTCCGTGACTGTGGTGCGCTGGTCACAACTAATCAACTGATACTAGCTAAAGACTGTACTCTGTTTGGATTTTTACAGTTTTTACCACATAGCCCTTTTCTGTCCTAGGAACCCCTACTGGACACCATGTAATGTGGCCATGCCTCCTTAGCCCTTTCTTAGCTGCCACACCATCTTAGGCTCTTCATGTCAGTGACCCTGATGGTTTTGAGGGGTACCATATTTTATATAAGGTCCATCTGTTGAGAGTTGTCTGATGTTCTTCTCATGATCAGATGAGGCTTATGGGTTCTTGGAAGGAAGACCACAGAGGTCAAGTGGCATTCTTGCCCTGTCCCATCAAGGGCCCACACTGGCTGTCAGTGTTAGTGTTGACCTTGAATCCCTATAAAGGTTTCTCCTGCAGATTTACTACCCCCAATCCTGGGCCACACTTAGGGGGATATCCCCCTCCCTCACTGATTGTTGTGCTAGTCACACAGTCCTGTGCTTTTTAAAAATGACTCTCACCAAGTATATCTGTTTGCTTATTTTGAGGTGTTATGGAAATGGAACCATGTAGCATGTCATCCTTGGACTTTCTGCATTCCATATTTGAGAGGCATCTGTGTGACCAGGGGAGAGCAGTGACTACTGCTTTCGTTTTCTCTCCTGCAGGAGACCAAATTATGTGACTAAACTCTGCATTTGTCCCCCTCTGCCGCTCCTCCTTAGCTGTCATCAGTAGTGCCTTTGTGAGCAGTGCCGTGCACATTGCGTGACTCCCCGAGAGTGTCTCCAGGGAGCATACGTAGGAGTGGAATCGTAGCCTTCTATGTACCTGAGTGTTCAGCTTTATAGGATAATTCCAAATTGTTTTTCAAAGCAGTCATTCTGGCAGAACATGTGGGGTCCAATTGCTTCACAGCCTTTCTACCACTTACATTACTGACCTTTTTCACTTTTACCCAGATAGTGTTAAAATGCAGTGGACTGGGGTTTAGCTCTGTTAGTAGAGTGTTACTGCATGTGCTCTGAGGCCCTGGTTCAAGCCTTAGAACCCTAAGAATGGGAGAAGGACCTGGCAGCCCATTCTCAAAACAATCCTCAATCAATCAGCCATTGCAAACCCTATGAATAGGAAAGAAGCACTGACATCGTGCTGGACATGGCACAGTCTCGGGAGTGTTTCATTCTGTTGTACATAGGGTCCCTATGAGTTGTACTTGACTCAAGGGCACCTAACAACAACTCAGATGATAAGTGAGGTTGAATGGTTTTTTATTTATTTATCATTTGTACTATCTGCCTGCAATGACTGTGTCTTTTGCCTGCTTTTCACTTGAGTTGTTGGTCTTTTTCTCTGAATTATAGTTCTTATCTATTCTAGATACCAGTCCTTTGTCATTATATCTGTTGCTTGCAACCGTTTAAACATGTTTTAATTTCTGGAAGTCAGTAATTCCTACATATGAATCCATCTTTGCGCCAGACTTTGTGTGTGACTAGAACACCATCTTTTGTCTTTCACTTTGCCAACAATGGACACTACTATCTATATACTTTAATGCTTTCATGTAAGAAGAGAATCTTGTATTCTTATAGCTCTACTAAGAAGACCGCATGTATTTTGTGTTGTTTAGTTTCAATCCTCTATTTCTAAAATAAACTTTGGGGTTGAAAAGGTAAGTACATATTTTAAATGCTGGAATTTTATTAAAAATACGTAAATTAATTTTTGCCAGTAAATCTAATTCCCAGGCTGTGCTTTCTTTGTCACTTCATGTGTCTTACTAAACTTCAGTCTTTTGATGTCTGTTGCCACACCCACAGTCACTTGCTGGGGAACCAGGCTGGGAGTTGCAGGTAGGGGTGGAAACAGTAACAGGTAAAGGGAAAGATGCACAGCCTAGAGGGAGGGGCAGCTGGCTTGGGGCCGGGCTGGGCAGTGGAGGGGGCAGGAAGTGGCTGGATTTGAGACACGTTTTGTTTTTATATTTTTTGTTTATTTTTTTCCTGCTACTGGTGGCCTGAATCCAGGTCCTTGTGCAAGCTTTGTGGGCACTCTACCACTGAGCTGCACTCTTAGCCCCTTTTTCACTTTTTATTTTGAGAGAAGTTCTTGCTAACTTGTGCAGGCTGCCTCTGGCTTCTAACTCAAGATCCTTCTACCTCCACCTTCTGAGTCACTGTGATCACAGGTGCACGACACCATGTCCTGTTAGAGGTGCATTTTGAAGGCAAACTATGGGATTTGCTGGTGCAATGGATGGGCAGTAAGAGAGAAAATCTAAGACGGGAGCCTCAGCTTTTGGCCCAAGCAACCAAGTGAGTAGTTGCCTGGTGCATTGTTTATTGTGAAGGGAATCCACCCATGGCGACTCAGAAAGTTTGGTTGTCCACTTGGTGATTGCAAGGGTTTCCTTTCATGTTTGGTGGGGAGAATCGAGAGTTCTGTTGTGGACAGGTGAGATTTGAAGTGAGCAGTGGCCATGCACGTGGAGATGTCTGTGGGCAGCTGGGCTCAGGATTCTGGTGGCTCATAGTGGTGCCAGGAGGTGACCTCTCTGTGGGACAGTGTAGGACTGCTCCTCAGAGCCACGAGGTGGGTTGCAGGAGGGTGGCCACTTTGTTTCTAGGACAGAAATGCAGGTATGCCAGCCGGGACACCAAGCAGGAATGCCAGCGAGGAAGGAGGAGCCACAGGGCAGCCCTGGGAGGGCGCACATCACAGAAGGGCCAGTTGGGAGCATCAGTTGCCACTGAACGTGGGTAGGGTTAGGATGATGGGGCGCCGCAGCCTGGGAGCCACAGAAGCTGGTGCCAGGAGTCAGAGCGCTGATGGGGAAGGTGGGGTGGTAAATGGGACGGTCCCGCAGGACACAGCAGCTAGGGCAGTAGACATGGGCAGGAGGCTTTCTGGGGCTCTGGCAGCTCACCCAGCAACACAGGGGCGGGAGAGGAGATGCTGCCCATGCCTGCTTCCTCACCCTCATCTGACACTCCAGAGAGGGGAGGAGGTGGGAGAGGTGAGCGCAAAGCCCTACCCCAGCACCAGGACATGGGCCTTTGAGCTCCAGGACCAGCAAGGTACTGAGCCTGGCTGCCCTGGGCAGGGGTGAGAAAGTGGGAGTTCAATTGAATTTTAGCTAGGATGTGGGGAAGGGAAAGCAGTTCTCATGAGGGTGTTTATTTTGTTTTGTTTTGTTCCTGATCATAAATGTAGTAGAAATCTAAAAACCTCCAGGAAGGTTGTTAGCATCGTTGTCTACATATGGGCACTGCCTTTTAAATGAAAATGTATACTTTTTAACACCCAAATCTGTACCAAATTATACATAGAGTTTCATGAACTGCTTCCCCCTAAACCTTAATTATGTGTTTTTTCACATCGTGCCACCAGGTTTTTTTGTTTGTTTGTTTGTTTGTTTTCAGCTCTTGGGGCTGAACCCAGGGCCTCATGCATGCTGGGGAAACGCTCTCCTCCTGCCTTAGCCTCTTGAGTCACTGGGATCATAGGCATTAGACACTGCCTGGCCGAAGCTTCATTTTTTTAAATATGATATTTTCGAAAGTTATTTTAATTGCCTTTCTTATTAACATCTGATGCTAATATAGTATGTTGTTGTTAGGTGCCATCGAGTCAGTATCCAACTCATAGCGACCCTGCATACAACAGGCGAAACATTATTGTCAGTGCTTCTCTGCTGTTCATAGGGTTTTCAATGGCGGATTGATTTTTGGGAGTGGGTTGCCGGGTCCTTCTCCCAAGCCTGCAGCACCTGGTGTTCCCAAGTGGTCTCCCATCCAAGTACTAACCAGGCCCGACCCTGCTTAGCTTCTGAGATCACAGGATCAAAAGTCACAGTGCTATGGCTGCAAGCAAGATATATTTATT
>VMDO01023514.1:0-31443 GCA_007922755.1 Pedetes capensis | reverse complement strand
CCTCATAGATTAATGGATTATTTTAGAGTATATTGTTCAATCATCATGTATTTGTATAATTTCTGTGACTTCTTTGTTATTGATATCTAATTTTATTCCATTATGGTCAGATACAATACAAGAAATCATTTTGGTTTTTCTGTATTTGTTAAGATTTGATTTATGGGCTAAAATGTGATCTATTTTAGAGAAAGTTCCATGGGCTGCTAAGAAGAATGTATATTCCGTAGCTTTTAGATGGAATATTCTATAGATATCTAGTAAGTCCCCTTGATCTATTATGCTGCTTAACTCTGGAGGTGATTTGTTGACTTTTTTTTTTTTTTTTGGTCTGCATGATCTCTCTATTGGTAAGAGTAAGGTATTGAAGTCACCAATTATTATTGTATCTGGACCTAACCATCCCTTTATGCCCAGTATTATTTGTTTCATAAAATTGGGTGTACCAATGTTCAGTGCATATATATTTACAATTGTTATATCTTCTTGAATGGTTGCTCCCTTTATTCATATGTAGTGGCTTTCCTTATTTTTTTTTTTTTTTTTTTATTGAGAGGGGCCTGTTATTCCTTTAAATATCTTCTACAATGCACACTTTGTGCTCACGGATTGTTTTAGCGTATGCTTGTCTTAGAAGGCCTTTATTTCTCCATCGATTATAAATGATTGAATGCAGAGTATTATAATCCTGGCTGGTAGTTATATACTTTCAGGGCTTGAAATATATCATTCCATGATTTCTTGGATTTTAGGTTTGTACTGAGAGGTCTGATGTTATTCTGATGGCTTTGCCTTTGTGAGTAAATTACTGTTTTTCTCTTGCAGATATAATACGGGTTCTTTGTTCTATAGTCTTAGCATTTTAACTACGTGTTGTAGAAATGTTCTTTCTGGTCATATATATTTGGGGTTCTAAATGCCTCTTGTGGTTGGATGGCCATTTCTTTCCCAAGATTTGGCAAAATTTCTGCCATAACTCCATTGAATAGGCTTTCTATTCCTTTAGTTTTTATCTCAGCCCCTTCTTCTATCTCCTGGATTCTTAGATTTGGTCTCTTGATCATGTCCCAGGATTTTAGGAAGTTTTGGTCATATTCCTTTATTTATTTATTTTATTGATATCTGAATGTAGTATTTCCTCACAATCATCTTTGATCCCTGGTATTCTTTCTTCTGCTTGATCTAATCTACTGGTGATGCTTTCCACTGTGACTTTTTAAAATTCTACTTACTGATTTCTTCATTTCTAACATTTATTTTCTTTAAAACAAAATCTCAATTTTCAGCTAGGCATGGTGGTGCACGCCTGTAATTCCAGCGGCTTGGGAGGCGGAGGCAGGAGGATCACAAGTTCGAAGCCAGAGGCAGTCTGCATAACTTAGTGAGACCCTGTCTCAAAAAGTAAAAAAAAAAAGGGCTGGGGGGGTGCAGCTCAGTGGTCCAGCACTTGCAAAGCATGCAAGCGTGAGGCCCTGGGTTCAACCCCTAGTACCACACACACACACAAAAAAAAATAAATAAATTAATAAATTAAAAAAATAAAACACCTCAAGTTTCTTGCTGAATTTCTCATTCATTTTGCTGACTTTGTCTTATTGTCTTCTACATTGTTGACTTTCTGATCTAGGTCCTGAATTGATTTCCTTACTTCATTCATTTGCTTGTTTGTATCCTCCATGAAGTCACTGATAATTTTTATAAGTAGACTTCTGAATTCCTTATCTTTATTTCAAACAAATCAATATCTTTGTATTCAGCAGTTGATGAATTATGGCCTTTTGGAGGAGATAGGTTTTCTTGTGTTTTCATGTTTCTTGTGTTTCTGTTTTGTGATCTTTGCATCTTCTGGGATTGATATATCTTCCAGTTTTATTTGGGAATCTTCTTAATGAGCAGCTTTCTCTTGAAAACTCAATTTCAAGTACCACTCTGACACAGGAAGAAACCCCTGTGACAGACACAACACCCAACCAAACAAGATATAGAAATACACTTATAATCAATTAAAGCCAACTATTACACCACCAATGACCATAGAACAGAAAATGACAATAATATAGAGTAAGCTATGAAGTTACTAGCCTGCAGCTGTAGCCCTGTGGCATCCGATCCTGTCAGATCTCGGAAGCTAAGCAGGGTCGGGCCTGGTTACTACCTGGATGGGAGACCGCCTGGGAACACCAGAAACTGTAGGCTTGGGAGAAGGACCTGGCAACCCCCTCCCAAAAATCAATATGCCAATAGAAAACCCTATGAACAGCAGAGAAGCACTGACAATAGTGTTTCCCCTGTTGTACTAAGGGTCGCTATGAGTTGGATACCAACTGGACGGCACCTAACAACAACAACAACATGAAGTTACTTAAAAATGTGATTTCCAGAAATAAAAGGAGGGAGTAGAGAAAAGAGAAAAAGAAGCATCAAGTGTAGGTAGAAATTGGGAGGAAATTAACAAAAACCCCAAAACTGGGAAAACGGCTTTTGAAGGTTTAGTTTGTAAATTAGAAGTCTAGGGAAAATGAAAGTAACTTGATTGGACATTTGTACAAAACCTTTCATAAATCCCCTGAACCTGATTGGATAATTGGACTCAAAGCTGATTGGCTCAGGCCATTGGGGGGGGGTGAGCTATATAAGGAGCTGCACTGCAGCAGCTGTCTTTCTCTGTCTGAAGAGCGATGATGAGAGAGCTCTCTTCCCTGGACCACCAATCAAGATAGAACTCTGTCTGGATTTGCCCAGCAACATGGAAGCATCTCTCCTTGTGACTACGGAGACCGGAACAACTAGACGGTGCCCTCAAGGAAAGACTGACTATAAGCAAGCAGAGGAAGACCTTTTGGACCCAGCACCAAGAGGCCGAAGCTGAGGACAATCTCTGGTCCCAGTGCCAGAGGCAAAAGAGCCCCTGTTGCCCCCGAGGCAGCATAGAACTGCAGCACTTAGGCTGCTAACACTTGTAAGGTGTGCACTTGTATGGGTTCCTCCCTGCCCTTCTAAGGGCTAGGAGGCAATAAAGAGCTGTGTTTGTCCCTGCAAGGCAAAAGCACCTGAGACTTTTTCCTTTCTCCTGTCTCTGCACATAATGGTGCTGCCCATCTGAACATCCAGGACAGAATGGGAGGTGCACACCCCACAATTAAAAATTAAGTAAAAGAAAAGAAATAGAAGCCAGAAGAAGAACGTTAGAAAAGGAAAAGGTAAAAAGAAAAAAACCCCACCCTGATTGAATAATAAATAAAAATGTGTAAACAAAACTAGATAAACATAGAAGAGTTATAAAAAGTAAAAATCCCAACAGATTTCTGTATTTAAGAAACAAAATAAAGTAAAAATGACACCAAAAGTGTTGCTGTGGTTGTTAGGTGCCATTGAGACAGGTCCAACTCATAGTGACCCTATATACTACAAAAGGAAACACACTGTGCTATGCCCTGCAATATTATCAGGGCTTCTCTGCTATTCATAAGTTTTTTAAGGGCAGATTGTTCAGGAGTGGATGGCCAGGTCCTTATCCCTAGTCTGTAGAACCTGGTATTACCAGGCTGTTTCCTAAAAGGCTTGCATGCTCTGCAAGTGCTGGATCACTGAGCTGCACCCCCAGCCCTTTTTTTTTTTTTTTTTTTTTTTTTTTTTACTTTTTGAGACAGTGTCTCACTAAATTACGCAGACTGCCTCTGGTCTTGAACTTGTTTGTGATCTTCCCGCCTTCACCTCCCAAGCCACTGGGATTACAGGCATGCGCCACTGTGCCTGGCGATACAATGCTTTTATGTTATTTATTTTAGGTTAGGCGATTCCTGGAAAGAACAGTGATAAAAAAAAAATGTTATAACTGAGCACAAACATTGTTTTTGCCACACTTTTTGCCACAGTGTTTCAATGTGGTATCTGCATATCTCAAAAGGAAAAAAAAAAAAACCAAACATTTGGAATGGTCAGAAATATGATAAAAGTTCCAGCTAAATGAGTTATGTACATTGTGACACACTCCATAACACTGTAATAAATATCATATTTTATCTCAAGATTAAAACCCGAAGGCAATGTGAATGTTGCCTCATAGAGACCCATAGCTATCATTAACACAGTTTTCTATAAGCCAATCTTTATTTCATGCTATTTTTGTCTTTTTAAAAGCCTGTCTATGACTCTAAGCTTAACTCCTGTTCTGTAAAGTATCAAGATTCTGAGCCAGATGCAGAGGTGCACTCCTGTAATCGCAGCAATTGGGGAGGCTGAGGCAGGTGGATCGAAGATTTGAGGTCAGAGGCAGCCTGTGCAACTTAACGAGACTCTGTCTCAAAATTTAAAAAGGAGAGTTGGGAGGTGCAGCTCAGTGGTAGAACACTTGCCTAGCATTCATGAGGCCCTGAGTTCCAAAAAAAAAAAAAAAGATTATACCCAGTGTGGTGGCACACACCTGTCATCCCAGCGGCTTGGGAGGCGGAGGCAGGAGGATCGCAAGTTTGAGACCAGAGGCAGTCTGCGTAACTTAGCGAGACCCTGTCTCAAAAAGTAAAAGAAAATGGGCAGAGGGCACAGCTCAGTGGTCCAGCACTTGCAAAGCAAGGCCCTGGGTTCAACCCCTAGTACTGCCAAAAAAAAAAAAGGTTCTGGCCTCCTCACCAAGAAGGGGCTTAGGGCTTCAGCCACAGAGTCTTTTCAACTGAAAGCTGGGATCTCACCCACATTCAGCCTTCAGATGCAGATCTGGAATGTTTCTGAACTCTACATGTGATCAAATGATTCTTTTTATCATTATCATTATATTATTATTATTATTATTATTATTATTATTATTATTATTATTACTTGGAAGTACTGGGGATGGAACCCAGGAACTTGTGTGCATGCTAGGCAAGTGCTCTACCACTCAATACCACCTCTAGCCCTAGAGGTGATTTTTTATCTTATGAACTGATCAAGGATCCTCTAAGGTTTAGAGAGTTCTGTTCAGGCATCACTCTTAGAGGATTGGGCAACGGGCCTCATATTCTCTTAAATCTTTCTCTTCCTGTAGCTCCCATAAGTACCTCATCTTGACCCCTAATTAATTGCTTTTGCTTTTTGTGTCCTTCCTGGTTTTACCCCACGGGTTGGCTTCACAATAAGGTGCCTGACTCCTTGCTGAGCTCATGGCTCTGCTGATTTTGAGCAGACTTTGCCCTTGCTGTGACATCTACGTTACCTTGATAGCCAAGACTCCTGAAAATCCCTTTAGCTCTGAGTCGTAGGAAACTCCATCTGTCCCTGCTGCCTGTGTTGGGGACAGCTGGATACCTGCCCACATTGAGATTCTGTCTGCATTCAGTTTTTCAGATTGAACTTGCCTCCTTCTGACAGAAAGCCTCCAGGAGCATGTGGTCACTCCTGAAGGTCCCCTCCTGCATCAATGAGAGAAGCAACCTTTTTCTTCCCCTGGAAAGAGGGCAAGACTGGTGAGTCATCTGTGACTGCTAATTAGCACCACAAGTCTGAACACTGGGAAATGCACAGTGACAAAAGGACTGGAATTAACCAGACATCAGGGGTGGTTCATTATTTTTTAAAGTTATTTCCCAGAAGGTAGCTTATTCATTACGTGGTATTAGGGGAACAGACAGAAAATAAAGTTAATCAGCAACAGTGGTCTGTTTCAGAAAATAGTCTTAAAAAGGACCAGAGCAGAGAGCTTCAGTTTGCCTGTGGGGATGGATAGAAGCAACATCCAAGTGAAGGCACAAAATGTAAGTCTCATCTTGGAAGAAACTGGCCACCAAGAATTAAGCAAGGAACGTATTCATCAAGGCTCACAGAATTTATCCGAGATGTGTTCTTTTCTCCAAACCATGCAGGTTTATGGATCCTCCAAACCAGGAGTTGGAAAATGGCAACATATAGTTTGGCAAGCACAATTTTAAAAATTCTTGCTTTGCTTTGGGAAGCTTTTTTAAAATTAATTAATTTTTTATTAAAAAAATTTTTTTTTGCGGTACTGGGGTTTGAACTCAGGGCCTCGCACTTGCATGCTCTGTAAGTGCTGGACCACTGAGCTGCACCCCCAGCCCATTGTTTTTACTTGTTGAGACAGGGTCTCGCTAAGTTATGCAGACTGCCTGTGGTCTCGAACTTGCGATCCTCCTGCCTCTGCTTCCCAAGCCACTGGGATTACAGGCGTGCGCCATCATACCCAGCCCGGGAAGCTTTTCATGGTACATCCAATTTAAAGTTCACCATAAGTCTGAGCATACCTTTCAATCAAGTCTTTTTATATATTTCTAGTACTTAACCACCTAGTCCCTGAAGGTAATTGAGCCGGACTGTTGAGTACTATTTCCCAGAGAGCAGGAGAGTTGAAAAGCTCGGGGTGCCTACCTCCAGATTCTGGGCTGTAGTATCCACAAGAAAAGGCTGAGGGCTGTGTGGCCAGAGGGCCTTGGAGGCCCTCAGGGGAAGAGATGAAACTGACTGCTGCAGACTGGGCCGGGCACTGCTCTTGCCATACCCTTCATCCCACAGCTCAGGAGCTCCTTGCTGATCAGTACGTTGCCTCTACCTGACGCCAGGCAACCGGGGGGCTGCTCCTCCCCAAGAGTCCCAATATTCACGAAACTTCCAGTAGACAAACACTGAGGAGTAGGCTAAGGTCAGCAGATATGAATTTAAACTAAGTATAGCCTAAGTATACTGTGCCTAGCCTGCAGCTGTACCACTGTGGTGTCCGATCCCATCAGATCTCGGAAGCTAAACTGGATTGGGCCTGGTTAGTGCTTGGATGGGAGACCACCTGGGAACACCAGGTGGTGTACACTTGGGAGAAGGAGCCAGCAACCCACTCCCAAAAAACAATCAACCATTGAAAACCTTATGAATAGCAGAGAAGCGCTGAGAATAGTGTTTTGCCTGTTGTACATAGGGTCACTATGAGTCAGACACTGACTCCATGGCACCTAACAACAACATACTGTGGCTATACTATTCCCAGAACTAAAATTCAGATCACACGGTCCAAAATTGAGAGCATAGTCTTTGAAATTGTGATTACTATGGCAACTTCTAATTTATTTTCTTCTTCTTCTTCTTCTTCTTCTTCTTCTTCTTCTTCTTCTTCTTCTTCTTCTTCTTCTTCTTCGGCACTGGGGATTGAACCCAGGGCATGTTAAGCAAGTGCTCTACCACTAAGCTATATCCCCACCAGTTGCCTTGGAAAATTCCTGACAAATGAGCTATTGTTGTTAGGTGCTGTTGGGTTGGGTCCAACTCATAGTGATCCTATGTACAACAGATCAAAACACTCCCCAACACAGTGCCATGCACATGATCTTTTTTATGTTGAAGCCCATTGTTGCAGCTATGGTGACAAATGAGCACAAGAGCTGTATAGATCTCAGCCACTGTTCACTGGGGAAAAAGAGGGAAGAGGAAAGAGGCTGCTGTTTGAGACAGGGAAGCAAATTTTGAGAGCTGTCCTCACTTTAAAAATGAATCTAGGATCCAGGCACTGTGGCATATGCCTGTAATCCCACTTACTTAGGAAGCTGAGACAGCCATAAGAATAAGGAAGCTCTATGTGTAGGGGCTGGGATTTAGCTCAGTTGGTAGAGTGCTGCACTGCAGTCTTTGAGGTCCCAAGTTCAATTCCCAGCACCACAAAAATGGGAGAAAGACCTGGCAATCCACTCCCAAGGCAATCCTGAAACAGTCAGCCATTGAAAACCCTATGAGGGTCACTATGAGTCGGATACTGACTTGACAGCACCTAACAACAACAACAACAATGTGTAGTAATATGGCTGACCTTTGTTAGGTGCCATCAATTTGGGTCTGACTCATAGCAATCCTATGTACAACAGACAAAACACTCCCCAACACTTTGCCATGCCCAGCACTATTGTCAGCGCTTCTCTGCTCTTCATGGAGTTTTCAGTGGTTGATTGTTTCAGGCTGCAGGCTTCTCTAGCCTGCAGCACCTGGCATTCCCAGGTTGTCTCCCATGCAAGAACTAACCAGGGCAACCCTGCTTAGTTTCTGAGAACAGGTAGGATCAGATACTAGGGTACTATGGCTGTAGACACATGGAATGATTAGAAATGTGTAAAGATGAAAAAAAGCAGATGAAGAAGACCATGGTTAGTATGCTACTATTTGTATAAAAACAGATAGATGTGTATTTAATATACATAAATAAATTTCAAATATATTTGAAAGGTACCCAAAATACTAAAAATATTGGTTGTCTCAAGGGAGAGTAATAGGGTGAGAGCAAATGGGATTGAAGAGACTTTTATAGGCTCTTTAGTTGATTATGAATTGTGAACATCATGAAAGCAATACTTAATGAAAATTAGTGAATTAATACGTCTCTAAATCAAGAATGATTATTTTCCATTCTTTTATTATTCCAATGAGCATTCTTATAAAATATTTATTACCATACATTTATAATCTTTTATTTAGAAGTAAGTTTTTAAAAGGTCTGTCTTATAGAAAAAGATTCCTTATACATGATGTGGCCAAAAACACAGTGAATATTTAGAGAAAAAATTATTATAGTAAAAGGCATATTACCACTAATTTCACTCAAAATATTCCCCCTGCTTCCAGATAAACTTATCCCATTATTCTTGCCACTTTATGAAGCAGTTCTGAACAATCATTTTTATAAACAACACAGGGCCAGGGTGTAGGTCAGTGGTAGAGTGCTTGCCTACCATTTGCCATCTGTGAGATTGTAGGTTTGATCTCCAGCACAGGAAATAGATAGATAGACAAATAAATAAATAAATAAATATAAAAATAACATAGACATGGGTAGAATCTGACCATAGAGAACCAGAAACCCCTGTTTTCTATACCCAGTAACCGTGTACATCTGTCATTTTGTATACACGTTACAATATTTGTAGGAAGAAGGGTCTAGAAGTTCTGAGTTAAAGGGCATATACATTTGTAGTTTTGACAGCTATTGTTAAATTGCCCCCACACACTGAGTTGTACCAATACACATTTCCACCAGCTATGTATAAGAATGCCATTTGCCCACACTCTCATTAACCTATTGTGCTATCAAATTTTGCCAAATTTTGCCTATTAGATAACTGGAAAATCATCTCAGTGTGGTTTCAATTTGTATTCATTCTATTTTGAGTGAGATTGATCTCTCTCTCTCTCTCTCTCTCTCTCTCTCTCTCTCTCATAAGTTTAGAGCAATAGAATACAAAATATGGAGCCAGTTTGTGGGTATAGTTTTGGCAGAATAAAATCATATCATCTTGGATGTTATGTGTATGTGGTCAGACTATAGCTAATACTGTCAATATTACTTTTCCCCTGGTGGTAGTGACTTAAGAGTGTGATATTTTTATATTCTTTTATTCTTATAAATAATGTTGTGACAAACATTTGCCTTCAAATCTATATGCATGCATGACTGTTAGTAGTCAAAATTAGGAATATTTCCTTTTACCTGACTCTAGTTGATACTGGTTTTTTGATGAACAGAATGTGTCAAAGCTTTTCACATGCCCTGTACTTCTTGTTAAATGCAATGCTCAAATGATATCCAGAAACCGGCACAGCTTGCAGGCTTTTGCCTGAAGAGGCCACACCAGTAATTGGATGAGCCCTTGATGATTTGGGGATGGCAGGAGATGGATCTTGCTCAAAGTTAACAGCTGAGCCCTTAAAGGGAACACATGATGACTGTTTTAGCCACACAGAAGTGTCTGACCCTTCTTATTACTTTCCCAGAGGCTGAAATTGAGGTCCTAAGGTGAAATCCATTTGTAAATTACTTTTGCTTTATTTGGAATGGGAAGAAAAAAATGCATTCTTAATCTAACTATTGAAACATGAATCAAAAAGAAGCAGCAAGCTCGATTTCTAAGTAAAGCCTTTCTAAGCAGGGTATATGCAAACGTTACCCTTTCTCTGCAGCCTTTTTCAGGATAGGGCACTTTGATCTTCTCATACTTTGCTCTTAGAAATTATTATTTTTTTTAAAGACAGGGTTTCTTATGTAACTTAGGGTGGCCTCGAACTTGAGATCCTCCTTCCTCAGTCCCTGAAGAGCCAGGTTTGCAGGGGTCACTACCATGCATGGCACTCAGCAATAATATTTTCAGTTTTTCCAGTCTTCTCTAGTGGGAAGGAAAAAATCATTACATACCAGAGCTAGGACTTTCAGACCTATTTGGGGATTTACTTAAGGCTCTTCTATAAATGTGAATTTGCTGGTTACTGACTGATATATATTGCCTAATTACCTTCCTCTCTTCCTAAAAGATTACGCCAGCTACTGTTTTCACCAAAAAGGCTAAACTTCTTTTAAGCAATCCATCTTTTGTTTTTTGAATCACGCATATGTATTAGTTTGTTAGAGCTGCCATAACAAAATACCACAGACCCGAGTGGCTTAGAAAACAGAAATTTATTTGCTCACAGGTCTGGAGGATGGAAATCTGAAATTATGGTGTTGGCAAAGTTGATTTCTACTGAGGTCTCTTCTTGGCTTATAGATGACCATCTTCTCCTAGGCTCTCCACATAAATCTCCATTGTGTGTGTCTGTATCCTTATCTCCTAATAAGAACACCAGTCATGTTGGATTAGGACCTCTTTTATCTTAATCACCTCTTTAAAGACCTTGTCTCCAGATACAGTGTCATTCACAGTACTGTGGGTTAGGACTTTAGCAAATGAATTTGGGGGCGGGGGAACAACCTAAGTCAGCCCATAACAAACATAAAACACAAATATATAAGAATAATACAAGCATAGGAAAAAGTAAAAAGCACATGCATAACTTCATCAGTTTAAACAAGTCAAAGTCCTTTCTTGGTTTTGTTTACATGCAGACTTAATCAAACTAAGCTGGTTCTTATCTACTACTTCACAATACCACAGTAATGCAAGTATATATCAGTTTTATCATAAGCTCAGGATTAGACAAATAACTTGGTTTGTTTCATGTTGCTCCTTTAATTCAGTTTCCCTTAATGAATATGCAAGGTTGGATGTTTTCCCTTAGGTTTGTCACTTACATATTATTCTCATTTGTTTGTTTAACTATATCAGCCAATGTTTTCATTACTTGATTAAACTCCTTTTGAACAAGCTATATACAATCTAAAACAATATTAGAACAACAATTACATGTAAATTTTCTAGTAGTTGCCTAACCTCTAGTATTGCCTTTAGGAGATTTCTATTAAATATATATTAAGTTCTTATTAAAGAAAAATGCATCATTGGAAAAGGGAGCTCAGTACAAGCATTTTACATAAGACACTGAATATATCAATTATCCACATCAAAGTATGGCGGTGGGTTCTCATGGTGCTTATGGGGTTGGAGAGACTAAAACTCCTCCAAGCCATTTCTTAGCACCACTTGGAACCCCATGGAACTGGAAATGAGAAACAAGATGACACATGTACTACAGTGATGTTAGGTAACAGGAACTGGCTGTGAACCCCAGTGGTAAGTCAAGTGTCAGAAGACTGCTTAATAAAACTGGTATCTGGTCATTCTTCATCTAAAGCCTGGTGATGACAGGATATGATATTTGGGACACCACTAGCAAATTGTTGAGCTATTGATGCCTTTTTTCTATATCCCTAAGTGGTCAAGCCAAAGGAAATGCAAAAATATGGTATGGGGGGCTATTTTCTTCATCCATCTTTTCTAATCAGTGGTCAGTTGTTATTGTTTTTGTTGCAACAAGTTCTTGATGTGTAGCCCAGGCTGGCCTCAAACTTTCTCCTCCTCCTCCCTCAGAATCCCAAGTGCTGAGATTACAACTGCGGACCACCACCCGTAATCTCAGTTTGTGTAGATGTTTTGAAAGAAGTATTCAATTGCTCCTGGCACTACAGTATAATCCCCACAAAGGAAAGCAGCATTCTCACCTGCACCTTAAATGGAGAGAATGTTAGCCCTTTTAGCTGCTCCTTTTCTTTGTCATTTGCTGTATCTCATACCATGAGCATTACAGAGATGTAGAATATTTAGCCTGTATTTGGGACTAAGAAACCTGCATGGCAATGTCTCCTTCTGGGTCCTGATAAGATTGCTTCTTCAACGATTCCCCATTCCCCCCACACCCCTACCCCCGCGCTGTCCGCTTCCGCAATGTGGAGAGCTAGGGTATTAGGCAGGGGTTCTACTGGAGCCACAACCAAAATTGACTCCTCTGGAAGTGATGTATTAGAGACTGGCCAAGAAACATGCACTCTGAGATTCCTTGCAGCTTTGCTATTCTGATTTTGGGTTCTGAGACTCTAGGGAGTTCCTTAAACTTTTGGGGATCACAGATCTCCGCAGGACTGATGAAAGTTTCCTATCCTCTTTTTCCCCAAGTGCACACACAACTCGTGATTCTGCAAAGCACTTCAGGCCCCAGGGCCCGTAGCCCCGACGCAGGACCTTTGCCTTCCTTAACTAGCTCTGCTCTCCGGACCCGCACAGTTCTGCAGTTCAGCTTCTTCTGGTGCCCTCCCCACTTCAGGCTCGGGAGGGGGCGTGTCCGAGGGGGCGTGGCAGGGGCGTGCCGGAGGCGGGGCCAAAGGCGGGCGCACGCCGCGCCCTCGGCCGTGCAAGAGGCCGAGCTTGCTGCATTGCAGCCGCCGCGGCGCCGCTCGGCTCCTCACTCCCAACAATGGCGGCTCCGAGCCCGAGCGGCGGCGGCGGCGGCTCCGGGGGTGGCAGCAGCAGCGGCACCCCAGGCCCTGTGGGGTCCCTGGCGCCCGGCCACCCGGCCGTCAGCAGCATGCAGGGTAAGGAACGCGGCCGCGCCGGGCCCCGGGCCCCCTCGCGTGCCTCGGGTGAGGACGCGGCCTGCCTCAGCCGCCGCGGGCGCCCCCGGACCCGGCTGAGGAAGCCGCCGCGCCGCCCGCGCCGCCTCGCCCTCCCTCCCGGCTTCCCGCCCGGCCTGGGGCTGGGCTGCGGCCGCACCAGGCCCCGGCCGCGGCCCTGCCGGGCTCCCCGCCGGCCCGCGGGGCCCACCTGGCCCGGGCCGCCCCCGCGGCCGCCCCTCCGCGCCCGCCGCTTACCTGGCGCGCGCCGGGCCCGGTTTCCGGGACTGCGCCGGGCGGGAGGCGCCGCGGGGCCTCGCTCTGCCCCTGCGGCCGCCGCGCAGGTAGGCGGCGGCGTCCCGGCCCGCGCCCCTCGGCCCCGGCGCCCCCGCGCGCCGTCGGCCGCCGCGGCGGGGCCCGCGCAGGGCCATCTTGGTTCTCGCCCAGACCACCGGGCTGACCTCGGGGCCCCGCGCGGCGCCGGGAACCCACGTCTCCAAACTTTTGCAGGGTGTCTGCGCGCGGGGAGGAGCGGGGGGCTGCTCGGGCCTGTGCCACCTGTAAGGTAGGTGGACGGCCATTGGCCCGGGCAGAGCGTTTTGTTCCCGACCAGAGGTTTCTGTGTTCGCATTGCGTGCAGAAAAGAAAATAAGATAAAAATAGAAGACTGGGTTCGGCTTCAATGGAGAGATACAGGAAATAGAATGGCAGGGGTCAAAGTGATAGTGTCTGGGCATCTGAGGCAGCTCTCCTAATTAATGACTCTTCCCACTGGGAAGGCTTATTAGCTCTGCGAGGCTTTCAGCAGGGGGTGTTGTGAAAATACCAGGCCCGTGCCCATTGGGGACCGTTTCCTTAAGTTTACTGGGGAATGTTGAGTAGTAAGGCTATTTTTACAATAGAGAATCTCAGCAATCTCTTGACGACTTCAGCAAACTACTTGTGTTGTTAGCGCAGTCAGTTTCGTGTCCTTGGTTGGGTATCCTCGGTAGTCAATATGGCCATGGTTGTTGTTGTTGTTGTTAGGTGCCATCGAGTCGGTATCCAACTCATAGCGACCCTCTGTACACGGGGGAAACACTATGGTCAGTGCTTCTCTGCTGTTCATAGGGTTTTCAATGGCAGATTGATTTTTGGGAGGGGGTTGCCAGGTCCTTCTCCCAAGCCTACAGCACCTGGTGTTCCCAGGCGGTCTCCTATCCAGGTACTAACCAGGCCGGACCCTGCTTAGCTTCCGAGATCTGACGGGATCGGATGCCACAGGGCTACAGCTGCAGGCATGGCCATGGTTACTTTCTGGTTAAACTCTTCCTGAAGGGCTCTCTGTGTCTCATTGGGTTCACCAGACATTTGTTGATGTTGAAGAAAGCATGCTGTGATTCAGGAAGTGGAGACAGAATTTTTATTTATGTATACATCCATTTCCATAGATCATCTTAGTGTACATTAAAAAACTGTGACATATAGAGGAGTTGATGTCAGAGCTCAGGCCCTAAGCTAATAGAGTCGAATTGGATTAGCTACTGGATGCCTGTTACGTTACACAGCACATTATACAGATGTGCTACAAGACTGGTTTCCTCATCTGACAGCTTTAAGGTTTAGTTGGTGGTAGGGGAAGAGAAACAGCAAAATGATCATTTAGGATTGTATGTCTTGTCCCAAATGGGTAACTTATAAAACTTAAACAAATATTTCAAGCTTTGAGGTTTTTATGTGGGGGGGAGGGCAAGGAGGCAGCTTGAAAAGCTGTATACTTGTTGTCGTTGTTAAAAATATTGCTTGAGCAACAGCAGGGTGCCAGGCATAATACTGTAGAGCTGAGTACATAGACGAGTGAATTGAACCGTCTCACCCCTTCTGTGAGGAAGGGAGAGGGAAGACGATAATGTAGGTAAATAAGAACAATTCCTAATTGGGAAAGTGTGATGAAGGAAACAAGCTGGGTTTTGTGATGGAAGATAATATGGCAGTCTACTAGATAAGATGGTCAGAGAAGACCTGTCGACAGAGGAGGGTTCTAGGCAGAGGGAACAGTGGAGTTGTGAAGGTTCCAAAGCAAGGAGCAGCTTGGAGTGTTCGAGGAACTCAAAATAAGTCCTGTGGTTAGGAATTATTTTGATGTTCTCCATTCTCCTCCCCTGTATCTGTTTTTTGGTATGCAGTACACTGATCTTTCTAGTAAGCAGAATCTGTTTTTAAAAAGAAGTGTCCCAGAATTCTCTTTGAATTATTTCTGAATTTTGTTTGATCATCATCATTGTGTCTGTCTTGATTCAAGGACATGCTAGTTATATGCTTGAACCTCTTTTGATTACTCAGAATGAAGAGAAGTGCTTGAAATTCTTGGGATATTGTCTAACATAATCCAGGTTATAAAGCTTGAGCTTCAGCAGCAGTGTAAGATCTCTTTTTGTTTGCTTGTGTTGGTGTTAGAGCCAGGTCTGCCATACTTCATCTACCGGTGGCCTTCTTTGGCTTTATTTTTATTTGAGACAGGGTCTTGTTTTGTTGCCCAGGGTCTGTGCTCGCAGTCCCCCTCAATCTGCTTCTACTTGCTACCCAAAGAACTGCCTTTCTGGGCAGTTCTGGCAGTTCTAGGATCATGGCCTGCCACACAGAAAGTATTAGGTTGTGGGACATAGGGAATACATTTCATCCAGTAGGTGTGGGACATCCTCCTGTGTGGTAGGAACTGGATAACCCTGAATGCTCTTTCATGGCTTGACATTTGTGATCCAAGAGTGGCCCAAGTGGGGAAACATTGTTTTCTTTATATAATAATGCTTAAGAGCCAGAGCTCTGGGCTCTTGGGTTTGAATTCCCTGGCCATGATACAAGCTTTATGTATGGGCAAGGTACTTAACCTCTCCAAGCCTGTTTCTCAGTATAGGATAAGAATAATACTTATCCTTCAGGTACCTTGAGAATGCACATAAAACATGAGACCTGGTATATAGTAAGGGTGCAATGCATGTTAGCCATCATCATTTGTAGCAACAATCTTGTTATATGTAATGTATTTTATCCCTTTAGCCTGTGAGTTCTAACCCCTATGATCTACCTCAGTTTGTTTGCTTATTTTTTAAGCTTCATTATTAATGAGTCTTAACCCTTCTAATCTGTTGATGGCACCATCTTTTCAATATGGATATGAACTAGAAGTCTAGCAGTATATTAACTGCACTTTCTTCCCCCCCTCCCCTCCCTTCCCCACCCTCCCTCCCTCCTTTCCTTTCCCTCCCTCCTTCCCTTCCCTTCCCTTCCCTTCCCCTCCCTCCCTCCCTCCCTTCCTTCCTTCCTTCCTTCCTTCCTTTCCTGGTACTAAAGGGCTGAAACCAGAGCCTCACACATACTTTGCAAGTGCTCTGCCACTGCGCTGTACCCCCAGCTCCTCCTTTATTTTTTATTTGGAGACAGGGTCTCACTAAGTTATGCAGGATGCCTCTTCTCTCAAACTTGAAATCCTCCTGCCTCAGCCTCCCCAGTTGCTGGTATTAAAGGTGTCCTGCCTGTGCTCTTTTTATAACAGTAATGTAGATGGTTAGAGTGAGAATTATAGTGAACTTGGTTTTATAACAGTCATAATTGGATTACATTTTTGTATTAGCAGTTGTCACTTCTAATCTGGATGGTTTTTTCTTTTAGCATTCTTCCTCTTGTCCTTCAGATAATGGGAAATAGTTGCTGATTTTGTTATTACTCATACATCTGAGTGTTTTCATTCATTCTGACTCATTTCTTTTTCTACCCATTCACAAACACACCCAACTTCTACAAGTTGAGTAGTTTTTATGCTTTAGTTCTTTGGTGACTAAAGCTATCCAAATGTAGATCTGTTTATTAAGTTAGGCAAATGGTTTTATAAAAATATTTTTGACAGGACAAGTTTGCTTTTGAAGGAGAAAAATACTCAAAGGAACTACTGTGAAGTATGCTTTTATTATTAATATTTCATCAATAATTTGTCATCAAAGGTGAATTTAACTGGGTGTTTTCTTTTATCTTAGAGCTCTCTATTAAGAGTGTGATTCTTTAGCTAAAAAAGTAATAAATTTCAAGTATAGGATTGACTTGTTAATATTCAAGAACCCTTCTAGCTGTGGCTTGAATATTCTGTACTGTGGCTTGAAATTTCTGTACTGGGCAAATCAAAGCCCAGTGAATTTAGACAGGTTAGTATGAAGCATGTGAAAAGAAGTAGATCCCACTATATCAGGTAACTTAATCTCAGGCGAACAATGCTTGGGTATGGAACATGATATTAGATAGTATCCCTGTTGGCTTTTGGAGAGTAGCATATTTTGGTCAATAGAACCCACCACTTGAGAGTTCAACAGCTTCTATAATGAAACTGCATAGGCGGGATGATTTCTGTTTGTAGCTTTACCTTTGCATGTAGTAGTATTTTAGAAGCAAAAAGATGTTGAAGTGGGGAGGACGCTGGATTTGGACCCAGAAAACCAGAGCTCAGATAATTGTTTTGCCATGTACAAGCTCTGTGCTGTCAGGGAAATTGCCTAATTTTTCTAAACTCTGGAGTTTTTCATCTATTAAAACAGAGATAATATATAACTTACAGACAATTGTCAAAGTGCCTTGAAAATTAGAAAATAGTTATAAGTACATAAGGATTATTAGATGTGATATTACCTGCTTTAGATGCCAATTACTTAAAAAGTTGTTGTTGTTGTTGTTAGGTGCCGTCGAGTCGGGATCCAACTCATAGCGACCCTCTGTACAACAGGGGAAACACTATTGTCAGTGCTTCTCTGTTCGTAGGGTTTTCAATGGCAGATTGATTTTTGGGAGGGGGTTGCCAGGTCCTTCTCCCAAGCCTACAGCTTCTGGTGTTCCCAGGCGGTCTCCCATCCAGGTACTAACCAGGCCCGACCCTGCGTAGCTTCCAAGATCTGACCAGATCGGATGCCACAGGGCTATAGCTGCAAAGTAGTAGATTTAAAAGATCTCTTAAACATAAGTTAAATTTATTATAGAGTTAAAGCAGAGGAAAAAAATCTTTTCCTTAAACCTTAAGCAGATAGTTCCTGAGAAATGTTACTTTTTAAGAAATGTTCTCTTGAAGTGGTCAGAATTGTTAGAATGTATTTCCCTTGGCCCCCTACAGGTTCTCTCTCTCTGTAGCTTGGGCTTGCCTTAAATTCAAGTTCCTTCTTTCTCTGCCTCCAAATGCTGAGCTTCTTGGCTTGCACCATCATATCCATTGTAGAGTCTGTTGTTGAGACTGAAAAACATTGAGCCATTTGTAAAATACTTGTTAAAGGAAATAGCTGTAAACTGTGCGTGTCTCTGGTTTTCTTAATGTGTTCATCTAGACAGTTTTTCTTTTATTTTCTTCTTAGATCTTAAATATAGGTGTATAACAGAATACTTCTGGTCTATTCCTCACATACTTACCCTCAGGTGAGCATTTCATATTTTATATATTTATATATATATATATATGTAAATTATATCAATTTAAGTAAAAGATGACAGCTTTATTTAACAAAACCAAACATAAAACTTTAAAATGTCATGAAGTGTATCTATTAAGAGAAACTAAAGATTTAAAATCAATTTGTTTTTTCTCCCAAGAATACTTGAACATACAAAATATATATGAAATGCCCACCTTGATTATATTTAAAAGTTTAATTTAGCCACCTAGTCTGTGGTCTGAAGAACTGAATGTGCAGACAATGAAAAGTTCCAAGCCCTAGAATTGCTTGCTTTTCTCTGTGCTTTGCATACTATATCTTACTATTTGTTTAAATTAACCTGATATAAGTCTAGCTGGGCAAATTAGTTCCTGCCTCAAAGCACATATTGCATTTCTCATTTCTCCTTAAAAATGAAAGCAGTTTAATTTTACTAAAAGCAAGTAAGAACATCTTTTAGAATACATGTTTTCTCACATTTTTCTCTAACACGAGTGAGTGCCTGCTGAACTTTATTTAGGATGGGATATTAGTTAATCTTGTACTCTGAGTTGTTGTCTGTCTTTCTTTCTTTTTTTTTTTTGTACTGGGGGTTGAACCCAAGGCCTCGGTGCTTGCATGTTGTGCAAGTGCTGGGCCACTGAGCTGCACCCCCAGCCCATTTTTTTTTTACTTTTTGAGACAGGGTCTTGCTAAGTTACGCAGACTGCCTCTGGTCTCAAACTTGCGATCCTTCTGCCTCCACCTCCGAGCCGATGGGATTACAGGCATGTTCTACCTCGCCCTGCTCAGTTGTTTTCGTTTTTAGTACATTTCTCTCACTCCATCTCTAATTTGAGAAGCTGTATTGATATGGGAAGCTTTCCTTAAAGAGTCTGAATGTTAATGGGAGAAGGACCTGGCAATCCACTCCCAAGGCAATCCCAAAATAGTTAGCCATTGAAAACCCTATGAGGGTCGCTATGAGTCAGATATTGACTCAACGGCACCTAACAACAACAACATCTTACGTATTATCCACATCATCTCCTTGTCAATCTCTAGGACATAGAAGTGACTCAGCTGATATCCTTAGAAACTTTCATTCAGACTCAAAAGCAGAGAAGGAAAAAAGAATCTAAAACAAAAAAAGAGAGGGAAACTAATGAATGATACAGCTCTTTTCCACTTACCTAACTTGATGCTCACAACTATACAGTAAGGATAGGTGAGTATAGTCCCTGTCATGGATTAGGGAAGATAAGTAATATGCCCTGGTACAGGTAGGTTTAATTCATTTTTTTATTATATTTTTTTCCCCAGTACTGGGTGGCTGAACTCAGGGCTTCCTCTCCTCCCACATACTTTGCTAGTGCTTTGCCCCAGCCCATTTTTTATTTTATTTTTTATCTTGAGAAAGGGTCTCGCTAAATTGTGCAGGCTGCCTCTGACCTTGATCCTGCAATCCTCCTGCCTTCATTCCTAAATTGGTAGGATTACAGGTGTGCATAACTGTGCCTGGCCCTTTCTAATTTTTTTTTTATTTTGAGACAAGTCTTGCTAAGTTATGCAGGCTGCATGTGACCTGAAACTTGCAATTCTCCTGCCTCTGCCTCCAGAGTCACTGGGATTACAGGTGTGCACCATTGTGTCCGGCCAGACGTAGGTTATGACTTGCCTATAAGAGCTTTTGCTCTTCTTCTTACCCTACAAATGTTCTCTGAGCTCTCTTTGAGTCATTTCAGTCATTCAAGTGTGAAGGAATACTTTTTACCAGAAGTGTTACAGATCGAGGAATAGATGAGAACTTGTTTTAAGCTTCACTTAGGGCATAGAAGCTTTAAGCAATGATGTGCCTTCCCTCTTGCCCTCCAGTACTGGGAGTATTGAACTCAGTGTCTTGAGCATGCTAGTAGGCATGTACTCTTTCACTGAGCTGTACTCCTAACTCCTAAAAATTAAAAAAATTTTTTTGAGACAGGGTCTTGCTAAGTTATGCAGGCTGCCTGCCTCTATCCTTGAACTAGATTTGCTCTTTCCTGAGCTTCCCTAGTGACTGGGATTATAGGCATGTGCCACCAGGGAATACAGGTGGCACAAACAGGTACCTTTTGGGCTGATTTTGGAGGCTTGGTGCTTCTTGATGCTCTTTTGTGTTATAGAATTCTAAACTTTATGGAAGATTTATAGTGGCATTTTTAATCCAGTGGCATTTTGAATGGGAATCTGCAAATAAATGGAAAAGACGTAAATTACACATTGGCCATGGATGCTAGTGCAGATTTCAAAGGTATCAGAACCCTCTTAACACTATATATCTAATATATATAGAAGGAACCCATTTGGTATAAAAGTTAACACCATATGTTGTCATTCAGACCAAATCTGTCATCTAGAAAAATTGATAGGTGCCATCCAGTCAGTCCAACTCATAACAACCCTCATAGGGTTTTCAATGGCTGATTGTTTCAAGATTGTTTTGGGATTGATTCTCCTGTGTGGAAAAATTAGAGTTGTATTAATAGGCTTGTCTAGTCCCCCATTCTGCCAAAATCCGCAGAGGTTTCTTCACACTCTTAGCAAGGTTGAGAGTTTATGAACTGGGAGTTTATGGACTTACAGAAAGGATTATAGGACAAGGAACATAAGGTTGACCTAATTGTGGCAACACAGTGAAAAGAGCACTGACCAGTAGTTAACACCACTCAAGATAGACCTTTTGAAACAAAAAAACAATTGCATCATACTCAGTTTGATACTTCAAGAACAACACATCATTCCCCACCACTAGGAAAGAGGGCTGAAGTGGACATCACAGGAGCTGTTGAAATCATATTGTATTTTCCCTTATTCAGAATCGCTCAAACAGAATTTTAAAAAAGGAGAAATAAGAGAAGTTGTTGCCAGATGCGTCTTAGGTATATATCTGTCTGAAATGCCTATGCCTGCTTATTGCCTGGATATGCTATAAAGTAATTAACACTGAGGAGCTTCTCTGTTGCTTTTGACAGTTTCCTTGGGATCTGAGTTAGATACTTGCCTAAGGAGAAATACTCACTTTTGAGGTTGTCTGAGTCCTCAGGCCACCAGGCTGTGCCTAGGAGGAGCTGTGGCTGAGACATTCTGTCAGGAAAACAAAGTATCTATTTTTTCCTGTGTTCTCACAATACAACAGTTAACACAGAAGACTTCTGTGATTTCAACAGGTGTGGGGATTTCTCCCCACTAGCAGACAATCAGTTTTGTAGCAGCAGATACCAGCTAGATGTCCTGTACTGATACCATCTCAGATCCTACAGATTGAAGACTTCCCCATCTTTCAATGCCAGTGGCAAGCCCCAGGTGGTTTTACCAGTATTTCTGACCCACTGGGTATAAATTGGAGTTTCTATAACCCCTTCTTCCGTTCAGCTCATTTCCTTGAACATTTCATAGAACTCAGGATAACATGTTAACAGTTTATTATAAAGAATATTAGAAAGGATACGGATGAAAAGACGCATAGGACAAGGTAATAGGTGAAGGAGCTTGGAGCGTCCAGATCACCCTACTGGGTGTGGAAGATTGAAGCCAGGGCCTCCTGAGTGCAGAATATGTGCTCTACAACTGAGCTATGCTCCCAGCTCAGGTCAGAGCATTGGTTTACCCAAGATCAAAAGAGTAAGGCCAGGGAAGATTAGAGTTTCTAGGACATCTTCCTCCCTTGACTTGGAGAAGAGAAATTCTAGTTTGTGTGGCCTCTTTTGGAGAGAGAGTTATGAGCCAGGCACTATGGATGGGAACTAAAAAATAAGTCATAATATCACAGTGTATAGTATGGACGGGGATCCCCAGGGCCATCTAGGGTCCCTTTTAACTCTCCTAGGATTAATGGGTGGGGAGATGAAAGGAGAAGGACTTATTTTGTATAGGTAAAGCTGGTCTGATGAACACCTAAAAAGGTAAGGCATGTACTATAATCATAGCACACCTGTGGGAGAAACCAGGAGTAATGATGACTATAATAACTGGCTCTATTCTAGGCTCTTAATTGGACATTTTAGGTATATGGTATTTTTTCATTTAATCATCATAAAACATTTTTGGCTATCATTGCATTTTACAGATGAAGAAATTGAGTCTGATGCAGGTTAGCTCCTTACCCATAGTCACATAATTATCCATTGCTCTCTCTGGGTATACTGTGTTTCGTTAAACAGGCTTGAGAAGACAATATGGTGTTATATAGCCAAAGAGTAAATAAAATAAGGTGGCTGTTGGTTACAGGGAGAAAAATAACTCACATACTAGGACTACAAAATCCTGAGTTTAAAAAGTGTGGAAAGAATTTGATTAGTATTTTATAAAATCATGACTGGTTTGGATGATGCAAACAACCTGGAATTACTAAATTAGGGAGGCTCCCTTTTGAAAAAATCTGAGCAAGTTGAAGTTAGGAAATCTGAAGGAAATAACCCAGCAGGAAACACATTTTGTGAAACTCTTAACTAGAATGAAAATACAAGTTTAGATAACCCCATAAATGTTAGAGCTGTACTCATGTTCCATGGATAGGCACAGTGTAAATGATACATGTCAGAATTTTGAGGTTGAAGTTGGAAGAGGGCAAGCAACTATACTCTTCATGCTTGAGATAGAAGGAAGGTTTTGTAACACTGGCTGCGGACATGATCCAGTAAGGCAGCTCTGATTTCTTTGATGTTAATGTGGGTTTATAATGTAGTTCATAATGCACTTTCAGCAACACAAGAGTTCAGAATGTCTAGAGAATCAGAAGGACCTATGGAGGAGGTGGGCAATCTCTTATGCTTCTGCCATGTGCTGTGTTATACTGTCACCCTAGAGGAAGGGGGGGCAGAGATAACTACAAAATCCCAGAAGGGCCAGTACACAAGCAAAACTAGGTTTATACACATAGTTTTCAAATGCTTTAGAGAAGATTACCTGATATTATTCTAACTTTATGTATAAATTAGAAAACTAGAGAAAGTGTGAGGAAGACATAAGGAAGAGGGTGAGAGACCTAGAGAGGAAGAGGAGGAGGAAAATCCTCATATAGCTTTATTTCTTTTGTTGGATTACTAGCATTCTGTGCTGTACATCTGGATATGTATTCTTGGTGGAGGGAATCTACGGTTTACTTAAAATAAATTTGCCTGTTGCCAGGAAAAGTGAATAAGACTCAGAATTCTCCTTACTTGCAGTGGGGAAATTGAAGTAGAAGATCATGTAACATTAAGTCCCTGGGTACAGATAATTCACCAGTATATAGAAGAAGCAAGGCCTACAAGATTTTTAACATTAGTCGGTTAAGTAACACCAGATTCAGCTGATGTCTACCACTACCAGAGATGTAGGACTTAGAGTAAGTGAATGGGAAGACAAAATGTAGGAGACAAGGGAAACCTCAATGGTGAACACATATGAATGAGTATTAGTGGACATTATAGCTTAGCCACAAACTCAAATTTTGTAAAGTTGAGAATGGTGGAAGTCTTCCTCATTTCTTTCCTATCATCTTGCTCAAGCTCTTGGAATATAATGAACCTAGTGGAGCTATTTAGTGGACTGCAGTTTAACTGTGTTGGTGGAGTGCCACTCTGCTCTCTGACGCCCTGGGTTCTATCCTTGGCACTGCAAAAATGGGAGAAGGACTTGGCAGTCCACTCCCGAAGCAATCCCAAAACAGCCATTGAAAACCCTATGAGGGTCCTTATGAGTTGGATCTGAATCCAAGGCAGCTAAGAACAACTGTAGTGAAGCTATTTGGCACTTTCCCATATCTGTGTTGTAAATGCTAACTTTCTGACTTTTGCAGATCTTTTCCATATGTAAAGTTTTGTGGTGGTATTGTTAGGTACTGTAGAGTTGGGGCCTACTCATAGTGACCCTCATAGGGTTTTCAATGGCTGATTGTTTTAGAATTGCTTTGGGAGTGGATTGCCATGTCCTCCCATTTTTGGGGTGCTGGGGATCAAAACCTGGTCTTCAGAGAATGCAGAGTAGCATTCTACCAACTGAGCTATACTCCAGCCCATAAAGTGAGAGGCGTAAAATAAGCTAAAATGGCCTTTTTACTTTACTAAGTTGATACTATTTTTTACAAGTCATGGAAGTACCAAAGAAATGGTGAGCCATTATGTTGCAGTTAGTTTAGTGCTTGTTTGCCAATGGTTACCAACTCTTTGTTGAGTGAGAGATAATACAGAGAAATGAAGGTATGAGACATCAGAATTCATTCACCTGGCTACTTCATAATTAGGTAAAAAGGGGAAGTTTATAGTTACTCTGAGAATTTCACATACCCCTCTTCATTTTAGCTACTTGCATTGTTTTTGCATCGATGACTGAACTTCAGGTTTTTAGAATTATTTTAGGCTCAGTTCTAATGTGTTAGAGTAGTAATTGGTGACAATCTACTATTCTCAGTATATATGTATGTGTATATGTATGTGGGGCTGGGATTTAGCTCAGTGGGTAGAGTGCTGCGCTGCAGTCTCTGACGCCCCGAGTTCAATTCCCAGCACTGCAAAAATGGGAAAAGGGCCTGGCAATCCACTCCCAAGGCAATCCCGAAGCACTCAGCCATTGAAAACCCTATGAGGGTCGCTATGAGTCGGATACCGACTCGACAGCACCTAACAACAACAACAACAATATGTATGTGGTGCTTGGAATCAAACCCAGGGCCTTGTGCATGCTAGGCAAGTGCTCTACCACCGAGTCATACCACGAGCCCTCTTTTCTATTCATTACAGACTTTATTCTGTAACTTTTTTTTTTTTTTCAGTACTAAGGGCTTGAACCAGGGCCTTGTGCATATTTTACAAGTGCTGTACTGCAGACCTACACTCCTATTCCATTTTATATCTTTTATTTTAAGATGGAGTCTTGCTAAATTGTGCAGTCTATGTCTAGCCTCAAACTCGGAATCCTCCTTCCTCTCCAGTTGCTGGGATTACAGGTGTGCACCACCATATCAAGCTGTAACTTTCTTTTTTAACACTACCTTACATACAGTTCCAAATCTTGCTTTTTCATAGACCTTTCAAGTTTATTTTCCTTACTGTGTTCACCATTCATATTGCAGTTTTTGTTCACCTCTTCTCTCACTTTTTCACCTTTCCTTTTTGCTTTGCAGTTGCAACCATTTACTATATTTGGAAACACGAAGAGAAAAATAACTGTTGCCTTAAGATTGATTCAGTGTTTCCCTCATGGCCCCTAGTGGGTAAGAGGCAAAATTTTCCTTCCTTCTTCCAGTGGGATGCTGGTGAGAGACTTGTTGTTGAGCTTGGCTCAATCTCCGCAGTGCTCTCTCCTGCTGCTTTCAGGGAGCCTTTTCTTCCTCACTTGTACTCTGCTCATTTTGGGTGGTAGGAGGCTGGCTGTTTTTTAGTTGCTCCAGCTTGAAGGCTCATGGATTGCTGATTATTCTTCCAGAGTTCTGTTCCTCACATTTGTTACTGCACATTTGGTGGAGTAGCATCTTGACCTTCATGGTAGAGATGGACCAGTACACTGCCTTCTAGGTTTTCCTCAGGATTTCTTTCTGTGAAGTCTCTCCATTCCCACATCCTACTTCATTGTCATTTGTGTGACTAGGTCATCAGGAATAGGTGACTTTTTTTGTGGTACACCATAGGACCCTTTGTATCAAAGAAGCTACATTAGCATTTTCCAATTTTTGCATATCGTAAATGATAGCTGTATCTTCTTAGAATTGTAAGAATTTTGGAAAACTGGTTGGGAAAGTCTACTTAAACATATCCTTCTTTTAGTGTTGGCTTTTTCCTACAAGTTTTGAATTGCATAAGCACATTCTAGTATATTTTCTTCCTGAAAGCAGTAGCATACAACCTCATAACTCACACAATAAACGAGGGGGTGAGAGAATGTTTTGCAAAAGCTTTAGGCTGTTTGTTTGTTTTTGCAGTACTGGATGCTTGAAACCAGAGGCTCATGCATGCCAGGCAAGTGCTCTGCAGCCTCTTTTTTGAGACAGGGCCTGGAAGTTGCTGTGTAACCCAAGCTGGCCTCAAACCTTCCTGCCTCAGCCTTCTGAGTGTTGGGATTACAGGCATGTGCCATATGTACCATCTTGTCTGGCTATGACATTTGCTTTACATGACTTATTTTATTGGGTATCACTTACAAAAACATTACAAGTGTATATCATACTACCCTGGTGATCTTGGAAGCTAAGCAGGGTTTTGCCTGATTAGTCCTTGAATGAGAGACTGCTGGGAATACTGGATGCTGTAGGCTTGGAAGAAGGCCCTGGCAGCCCACTCCTGAAACAGTCAGCCATGGAAAACCCTATGAATAGCAGAGAAGCACTGACATAGTGCTGGGCATGGCACATTGTTAGTAGTGTTCTGATCTGTTTACGTAGGGTTGCTATGAGTCGAACCTGACTCCATGATACCTAACAACAGCAATCGCGTATATATCAGGTATAACCAGATTCTATTGGAGTTGAAAAATGTATTCGTATTTCTTGGGATTTTATAAGTTTGCTTGCTTGCCTGTCTGCTTGCTTGCTTGCTTGCTTGCTTGCTTTCTTTTTCTCTTTCTTTTTCTCTCTTTCTTTCTTTCTCTTTTCTTTTTTTATTTCTTTATTTCTTCTTCTTTTTTTTTCTTCAGTACTTGGGGGTTGAATCCAGGCTCTCACACATACTTTGCAAGTGCTCTATGAATAGGCTGTATTCCCAGTCCAGTTTTTATTTTTTGTTTTGAGTCAGTGTCTCACTAAGTTATGCAGGTTGCTTCGGCCTCAAACTTGCAATCCTCCTGCCTCAGCCTTCCCAGTCCGCTGGATTACAGGCATGTACCACTGGGCCCAGCTCACAGGTTTTCTTCTTATAACTTCCAAAGTCTTTCTCTGTTCTGTAATTCCCAAAATTCTTACAATTCTAAGAATTACACTCTTGTTTTGAGGTCTGCTTTAGAATTTCAGCTTCTTTTCAGTGGGTCTTCCTCTTATCACTTGAAGTAGGCTTATTTACTAGAAAATGTTGTTTTATATGTGTTTAAGTTTTATAGCTTACAAGTTACTGAAGCTTTTGAGTCACAGATGGTCATTAATATAGGAACTTCTAAATCAACAATTTGATTTAGTAAAATAACTTGTAATATATTCTGAATTTGTAGGCTGAAAATATTGCAAAAAGTCAGTGGAACAAAGTAAAACTTCTAAGGACTAACAGATACTCTTTTTATTGAATTATTGTTGGGTGCTGTGGAGTCCGTATCCGACTCATAGCGACCTATGTACAATAGGCAAAACACTATTGTCAGTGCTTCTCTGCTGTTCATACGGTTTTCAATGGCAGATTGATTTTTGGGAGTGGGTTGCTGGGTCCGTCTCTCAAGCCTACAGCACCTGGCGTTCCCAGCCAGTCTCCCATCCAAGTACTGTCCAGGCCCAACCGACCCTGCTTAGCTTCCGAGATCTGATGGGATTGGATGCCACAGGGCTATGGCTGCAGGTGTTTTATTGAATAGATGAGAAAAATAAAGATTAAGACCATGTAAGACAATTTAAATACAATTTCAGGGCCATGTAGTACATCTGAAGGGGCTGAGTTTTTAAAGAAAGCCCTTGTGTTATCATTGCCTCTGTAATGATGGAGATAATGGGATTTGAACTGTTCTTGAATTAGTTTTATTTGAAATGTAATACAAAAATACAATGTCATGTTCTAATTTTGGTTTGTTTGATTTACTGTAAATGAACTGGAGCTTATCTCTTTTACTTTAGGCTTTCAGATAAACTTCTGTGAAAAGGCACAAAGTAAGCTACAAATTTTGATATTATGTTCCTTATTTTTTTCATATCCATCTTGGTATTGGGAATGTGTCCACTATTATTTCTACTAATCAGCCATGGCAATTTTGTATTAAAAGTGCTTCCATTTCTCATTCTGTCCCCTTCATCTGTAACATTGTTGACTGTAAATCATGCTTGTTTTCACCTGAATTTGAAATAAGAAAAAGATGTATATTCAGATAGGTATAGCAAATATGAGTATTGGACTTAACTATAATGTAAATAATAAATTTTAAGATTGTGATGCAGAAATTATAAAACTGCATTCAATGTGCTATACTTTAAATTTGGTTCATTTAAAAACATATACTTAGCCAGATGTGGTAGCTCATGCCTGTAATCCCAGTGAACTGGGAGGCAGAGGCAGGAGGAATGCCAGTTTGAGGCCAGCCAAAGGCAGCTTGCGTGATTTAGCGAGATCTTGTCTCAAGATAAAAGAGTGAAAAGTGGGCTGGGGGTGCATCTCAGTGGTAGAGCATTTGGAAAGCATGTGTGTGAGGCCCTGGGTTTGAACCCCCAGTACCGCAAAAAATAAAAGAAGTGTGTGTGTGTGTGTGTGTGTGTGTGTGTGTGTAAAATGCACTTTAATTTTTTTCATTAAAACAAAACTTGTCTCTTCTCTCTGCCTCCCTCCCCTTCCCTATTATTCTGTATTAGAACACTAGTCTTCATAGAATATAGAATAGGTTTTCTATAAGAAATGTTTATAAAACTAAAATAAAATGCATTTTGAACTTAAATTTAACTTGTATAAAGTGTAATTCAGCTCAGTTGGTAGAGCGCTACAGTCTCTGTGGTGCCAGGTTTGATTCCCAGCACTGCAAAAATGGGAGAAGGACATGGCAGTTCACTCCCAAGGCAATCCCGAAACAATCAGCCATTAAAAACCCTATGTGGGTCACTATCAGTCATACACAACCTGAGGGCACGTAACAAAACAAAGTGCAACTAAAACTGATCACAAGGAGACTACTCTCCAGTTAAAAATATTCCTGATTATAATATTTAATATAAGTTCATCTTCTGCTTATTTATTCATATGGATCAGAGAAGAATGATGACCATTCTTTGATATGTATCATTCTTAAGTAAACTGGTTCAAAGGAGAAAAAGTTTAACCTGGAGAGAAAACATTTGTGCTATGTTAATTTTTTTTCAGTGGATTCAGAATGCTTAGACTATTTGCTTAATTTTTTTTTTTTTTTTTGTGGTGCTAGGGGTTGAATCCAAGGACTTGTGCTTGCATGCTTTTGCAAGTGCTGGACCTCTAAGCTGCACCCCTGCCCATTTTTTTAAAAAATGTATGTTCAGTGTCTGTAAATAGCTCTATAGTGTTTCGTTGTTAGGTGCTGTTGAGTGCGACTATTCATAGAGACCCTGTATACAACAGAATGAAACACTCACCAACACCACGCCATGCTGTCAGTGCTTCTCTGCTATTCGTAGGGTTTTTGATGGCTGGTTGTTTTTCAGGAGTGGGCTGCCAGGTCCTTCTCCCGTTTTTGTAGTGCTGGGGATCGAACCCAGGGCCATAGAGCACACAGAACAAGCACTCTACCAACTGAACTAATAGCTGTGTAGATAGATTAAAAATGTCTCTGAACCTTCTGAATGGTTCCGTCTTTTCCTATTGGTATAGGAATGATAGACTGGGAGTACTACCTACTTTGATTTAGATGGAAGAATTTAATAAGGCAGGCTTAAGGTAGTAGAACCTATTGGAACTTAATCATGAAGGAGGAGCATATGTATTCCCACTTTGACACTCACTTTTTGTTGCTTTCACTGCCTCTTCTCACTGTGGCTGCTTTCTCTTCACATTTCATATCTCCTTTTTTGTTTTTCTTTCTTTGGGAGGCTCCTCCTCTTTATTTTCTAGCTTTTGAGATTCAGCAGTTACATCCATTCATTTATGAAGCAGATACCAGACACTCAAGAACCATGTAGTAAATGAGATTCTTGTACAGAAACGAATAGACACCTACCCTTAACAGGGTCATAGTGTAGTGGACTAGAGTTGATTGCCCATTGATTGTAAGTGTCCAACTGCTACAGGTTGTTACATACAGTTGATGAGGAGCTGAAGGCAGGGTGTGGGTGGTTGCAGGAGCCACTGTGTCCTGGCACCTTTGCTCCTGCTGTTCTCATGAGAGAATGAGTGTAAAGTATGCTGTGAGTCCCACGATCACTGCAGGGTTTTTTTTTTTTTTTTTTTTTTTTTTTTTTTTGGGGTGTGTGTGTGTGTGTGTGTGTGTGTGTGTGTGTGGTGGAGTCTTATTTGTTGCCTAGGCTGGCCTCAAACTTGTGACCTCAAGTGATCCTCCTGCCTCTGCCTCCCAAATAGCTGGGATTCCAGGTGCATGCCACTTCCCCCAGTGTAATCACTGCTTTCTCCATCAGAGAGCACAGCTCCAGGATTCAGCAATGGGCCTGCCCTACTTTGAAGTTAAGCAGAGCTGACCTTAGAGGAGGACTCAAGACTGAGAGTGAACACATCAGGGAGAGGAGGAGCTTGGTAGGGATGGCCAGCCCTAAATTGAAAGCATTTACTTTTGTACTATCAGTGCCTGTATTTTAGGATAAGGTTTCAGTTGCTTGTGTATATTAACACATTTTTCCAAGGCTGGTCCCTTGATTTCATAACCTAAAAATTAAAAGTACATTTTTGTAATGTGTGCAGAAAATCTTCCAGTTTGCTCTGAAATACAGATACTAACTTCATTAAAAGTGGCCACTCATTTCATTAAAAATTAAAGGGCTTCAGCCTTTCCTGGTGGCACATGCCTATAATCCCAGCCACTCAGGAAACAAAGGCAGACAGATCACAAGTTTGAGGCCAGAGGCAGCTGTTAACTTAGCCAGTCCCTGTATCAAGATAAAAAATTTAAAAAGAAAGGATAGGTTAGGAGGCTCATGATGTAGCTCTGAATTCAACCACCAGGTACTGCAAAAAGTAAATAAATAAATGAAAAATGAAAAAAAATTAAGGGCTCAAAATTATCAAAGGAGTTATTTCTCCTCTATTAGGGTATACTTTAGTACTAAAAGCTCTAATTTTATTCTAAAGATCTTCAGGATCAGGGAATTTTATATTTAATTCATTAAATATATTTATATGTTACATAGCGGTTGTACAAGGGAATGGGGCAAAGAGCACAAAATTAAATATTGTTAAAGTCCAATAAATTTGAGTACAGGTGCTTCAAATGCTCAGTGTTCCCGTCACAAATCAAAGATTTATTGTAAGATGATTCTGATGACTAATGGAAGCTCTGAATGATTAATTTCTTCCATTGTTTGACTTTCACATAGTTTCTGTTCTTTATATTGCTACATCATTCTATTCCAATCAACTTATTATAGATGTCTATTATTAGTGGGATTTATTGGAGATGTTTATGTATGTATTGACATGC
>VMDO01023513.1:0-31481 GCA_007922755.1 Pedetes capensis | reverse complement strand
CCTCTTAAAACTGCCTTTGCTGTATCCCATATGTTTTGGTATGATGTGTTTTCATCATCATTTGATTGTAGGAATTTTTTAAATTCCAATTTGATTTCATCAACAATCCATGGGTCATTCAGTAGTGAATTATTCAGTCTCCATGAGTTTGTAAAGTTTCTGGGATTATTCATGCTCTTGAGCTCCAATTTTATCCCATCTTCCTCCAATCTTGATGCCGCGTTCTTCCTCATAAAGTCCAGCTTCTCGGATTATTTGCTCAGCGTATAAATTGAAGAGATAGGGTGAAAGTATACAACTCTGACGCACATCTTTCTCAACTTTAAACCACTCAATGTTTCCTTGTTCTATTTGAACAACTGCCTCCTGGTTCACGTACAGATTTCTCATGAGCACAATTAGGTGTTCTGGTATTCCCATTTTCCAATGTGTTATCCATAATTTGTTATGATCCACAAAATCAAATGCTTTTGCATAGTCAATAAAACATAGATAGACATGATATTGTTCTGATATTCTCTGCTTTCAGCTAATATCCACCTGACATCAGCAATGATGTCCCTGGTTCCCCGCCCTCTTCTGAATCCGGCTTGATTTTCCAGTAATTCCTTGTCTATATATTGCTGCAGTCGCTTCTGAATGATCTTTAGTAGAATTTTGCTGGTGTGTGATATTAATGATATTGTCCAATAGTTTGCACATTCAGTTGGATCCCCTTTTTTGGGAATAGGCACAAATATGGATCTCTTCCAGTCAGCTGGCCAAATAGCTGTTTTCCAAATCTGTTGGCACAAACATGTTAACACCTCCAGTGCTGCATCTGTTTGTTGAAACAGCCTTGTGTTTTGCTAGTTTTTTCAAGGCAGCTTCCACTTCGTTCTTCAACACCATTGGTTCCTCTTCATATGCAACCTCTTGGAATGGTTGGTCATCTCCCAATTCTTTCTTGTATAATGACTCTGTGTATTCTTCCCATCTTCTTTTGATGTTTTCTGCATCATTTAATATTTTCCCTGTAGAATCTTTCACTACTGCCACTTGAGGCTTGAATTTTTCTTCACTTCCTTAAGCTTGAGAAACACAGAGCATGTTCTTCCCTTTTGGTTTTCTGCCTCCAGCTCCTTGCACATGTCATTATAATATTTGTTTTTGTCTTCTTGAGCTGCCTTCTGAAATCTTCTGTTTAGTTCCTTAACTTCATCATGTCTTCCTTTTGCTTTAGCTGCTTGATGTTAGTGGGCAAGGTCCAGTGTCTCTTTTGACATGTAATTTGGTCTTTTCTTTTTTTCTTGTCTTTTTAAGAACTTTGCTTCCTTCTTGAATGATATCTCTTATGTCATGCCACAACTCTTCTGGTCTCCTGTCATTTGTGTCTAATGCATTAAACCTATTTTTGAGGTGGTCTCTGAACTCAGGTGGGATATACTCAAGGGCTTACCATGGCTGGCTCTCGTATACTTGTTCTAATTTTCTTCAGCTTCAGTTTGAACTTGCATATGAGTAGTTGATGGTCTGATCCACAGTCAGCACCTTGTCTTGTTTTGACATTTTGTACAGAGCTTTTCCATTGTCTCTTTCCACATATGTAGTCAATTTGATTCCTGTATGTTCCATCTGGTGAAGTCCATGTGTATAGTCTCCGTTTATGATGTTGAAAAAATGTATTTGTAATGAAAAGGTCATTGGTCTGACAAAATTCTATCATGCGATCTCCAGTTTCATTTTTGTCACCAAGACCATATTTTCCAACTACTGAGCCTTCTTCTTTGTTTCCAACCTTTGCATTCCAGTCACCAGTGATTATAGTACGTGTTGATTGCATGTTTGATCTATTTCAGATTGCAGAAGCTGACAGAAGTCTTCCCTTTCTTCATTTGTAGTCTTAGTGGTGGGTGCATAAATCTGAATAATAGTCATATTAACTGGCCTTTCTTGTAGGCGTATGGATATTATTCTATCACTGACAACATTGTATTTCATGACAGATCTTGAAATGTCTTTTTTGATGATGCATGCAACCCCATTTCTCTTTAGTTTATTATTCCCAGCATAGTAGACCATATGATTGTCTGACTCAAAATGGCCTATGCTGGTCCATTTTAGCTCACTGATGCCTAGAATGTCAATGTTTATGCACTCCATTTCTCTTTTAACAATTTCTAATTTGCCTAGATTCATACTATGTACATTCCATGTTCCAAACATTAATGGATGTTTACAGTTGTTTCTCCTCATTTTGAGTCATGCCACATCAGCAAATGGAGGTCCCTGGTGTTTTACTCCATTTCTGTCATCACGGTAGACTCCACTTGGAGGAGGCAACTCTTCCCCAGTAGTGTTTTGAGTGCTTTCCAATCTGGGGGCCTCATTTTCTGGCACTATATCTGACAGTGTTTCTTTGCTATCCATAGGGTTTTAATGGCTAGTTGTTTCAGGAGTGGCTTGCCAGGTCCTACTCCCTAGTCTGTCTTAGTCTGGAAGCTCAGCTGAAAACCTGTCCACCATGGGTAACCTTGTTTATGCCCGAGGTTACAGTGGCAGAGCTCTCAGCCTCATTGCAACACACAAGCCCCCACAGTGCGGCAAACTGACAGATATGTGGGGGCAGTATGTTACTACCATAATTATATTCGGCTACAATTTCTTTACCTTTCTGTTTAAGGCTAGCAAAGTAGTGATCTCTATTGCTTTTGATGCATATTCAAGTTGAGAGTGATGGACTAATTGTGGGAATCTTCGAGTATTATTTTATTTATTTTTGTGCGAAGGCCCTCATGGTGTGGTACAGGTTATGTCCTGCACCAAGGATCCAGGGTAGAGAGTGAGTGGCTCTGAAATCCAGCTCGCATCTGCTCTCTGGCTGTGCACCCTGGCCCGGGACTGCAGGGGAGCCCAGGGAGAGACCCAGTTCTTTTAAATTTCAGTAAGTGCAATGCATGGGCTGGCAGCTGCTTCAGAAGCCTGTTGGGTCACCTGCTAACCTTGCACAACAGAAAAAGGCAGAGGGTGCCATCAATCCACGCACTGTACAGCCCTGAGTTACTTATTGTAGGTGTTTACTTACCATTGAGCACCAAATGTGGGTGCGGCTGGGCTTCTTGAACTCCAATGTGCAGATCAAAATCATAGTAATATGCACATCTTGGCCCAGGACATCTGCGCTCCCAGATTTTCTTCCTCCCTCTCTCCCTCCTTCCTTCCCTTCCCTTTCCTTCCTTCCTTCCTTCCTTCCTTCCTTCCTCCTTCCTTCCTTCCTCCTCTCCTCCTCCTCCTCTTCTTTTTTTCCTTCCTTCCTTCTTCCTCCTCCTCCTCTTCTTTCCTTTCTTCCTCCTCCTCTTCTTCCTCCTACCCTTTCTTCCTTCCTTCCTTCCTTCCTTCCTCTCTTTCTTTCTTTCTTTCTTTCTCTTTCTTTTTCTTTCTCTTTCTTTCTTTCATTTCTTTCTTTCTTCCTTTCTTTTCTTTTTTCTTTCTCTCTTTCTTTCTTTTCCTCTTCCTTCCTTTCTTCCTTTTTTATTGTTGGCATATATTCATTGTACAAAATGATGGGTTTCATTATGACATTTTCATACATGCATATCCTTTACTTGGATCTCATTCACCCCTCCAATACCATCTCTTGTCCCTCTCCCCTCTCCTGCTGATACCATTCCTCTTCCCAAATAATCCCCCTTCTACTTTCATGTCTTATATATAAATTTTTAGAATCTAACTTCCGCATATGAGAGAAAACACGTGATATTCATCTTTCCGAGTCTGGCTTATTTCGCTTAACACAGTTATCTCCAGGTCTACTTATTTTCCTGCACATGGCATAATTTTCTCCTCCTCCTCCTCATCTACCTCTTCCTTCTTCCTCCCTTCTTCTTTCTTCTGAACTGAGAGGCTGAACCCAGGGCCTCACACATACTTTTTGCATGCCCTCTACCACCGATCTGCACTCTTGGCCCCTTTTTTATTTTTCATCCTGAGACAGGGTCTCATTAAGTTATGCAGGCTGCCTCTGGTCTCCACCCTGTGAGCCTCCTGCCTCTGCTGCCAGAGTCACTGGAATTACAGGTGTGCATCACCGCACTCAGCTGATTTCATTCTTCCTTATGACTAAAGATTCTGTTTCTAACAAGCTCTCAGGGGGCTCTGATGTGATGATCCACTGACCATACTGTGAGCAACAAAGCCCTCTGGCTGTCAAGGCCAATGAAATTCACAGTAAACCCTGGCTGTGATGGGCCCCTCTCCTCTGCTGGCCACAGAACCCTCCTCCCCACCCTTTGTCTCATAAACCTCAACAAGAACCCTCCATATCCCTCCAAAACCATCCTCAGACCTAATCCCCAATGTCCCTACCAAGAAACAGACAGAGAAAATGATACAGCCTCTTGCATTGCACAGACCTTGAGCTCTTCCATCTGCTTTTCCTCCTCCCTGAGAAGAAGAGGTCCTTCCCCCAGGGTTTCCCTAGGGTGAGAAGGAATTATTACTGACTAACCACTCTGTTGCCTGCAGTGGTAGCCCTGTGGCATCTGATCCCATCAGATCTTGGAAGCTAAGCAGGGTCAGGCCTGGTTAGTACTTGGATGGGAGACTGTCTGGGAACACCAGGTGCTGTAGGCTTGGGAGACAGACCCTGCAACCCACTCTCCAAAATCAATCTGCCATTGAAAACCCTATGAACACCAGAGAAGCACTGACAATAGTGTTTCCCCTGTTGTATGTAGGGTCACTATGAGTCGGATACCAACTCAATGACACCTAACAAAAAACAACCACTTTGTGGGGCTGGGGCTTAGCTCAATAGGTAGACTGCTGCTCTGCACACTGTGAGGTCTTGAGTTCAATTCCTAGCACCACAAAAGTGGGAGAAGGACCTGGCAGTCCATTTCCAAAATAATCCAAAAATAATCAACCATTAAAAACTCTACAAGGGTTGCTATGAGTCGGACCTGATTCTATGGCACCTAAAAACAAACAACAACAACAACAACAACAACAACAACAACAATTCCTGTATTACAGATAGGGAAACGGAGGCCCAATGAGATTACATACCTTGTCCAAGAACATAGATCTAGTAAATTAACTTTCAAGGAATTAAATTTAGTATTGACTCCAAATTCTGTACATGAGACTCTATTTCTTGTTTCTAAATTTCAAGAAACACAATTTCTTTTGTCAATAAAGAGGAGATTTCCCAGTTGGCAGCCTCTCATCCAGTATTGTGCTACCTGATGTGGGAGTGACATGGAGGGCGTGGGGTGGTAACGTAGACATCCCTGTATTTGTTTTAAACAGAATTTGATTGCTGTAGAGCCAAAGGGATGTGTTGTGGATTTGCTATTAATATGACATTATCTCTGCTTTCTTGTGACAGTTGATTTTGGTGACTGGCTACACAGTTTTAAAGCAGTTCTGATCATGGACTAAAGTCTCAGTGTGAAAACATCTCCAGGCCTTCAAACATTATATTTCTGAATATAGCAGTGAGGGTCATCTCTCCTGAGTGATTGGGACTGGATGAGAGAGGGGGCCAGAATGTCCACAGGGCAGGGGGACAGTCATTTCTGTGAGCAGGCTCAGGGGAGCCTGTCCTATAAGCACCAAATAGTTAGGCCCCCCATGGAAAGACCAGGCTGGGCCTAAGGGGGATTTCCTGTAGTGTGGTGCTCCAGATGGCAATGAGGGTCCCAGTCAGAGCAAAGCACACTATTTGGTCCCAGATACATCCTTAGCCTCCTCATTTTGTGGGTTCATGATTCACAAAGCATAGGAAGCTGAGGAGGAAAACCAGGGGAAATGAGATTCTCTCTCTCTCCCTCTAATATATATATGTTGCAGTACTCAGTATTAGGGGATGTGAACCCAGGGCCTCACACATACTTTGTAAGTACGCTACCACTGAGCTGTACCCTCAGTCCATTTGTTATTTTTTTATCTTGAGACAGGGTCTTTCTCAGTTATGTAGGGTGCCTCTGGCCTCAAACTTGTGATCCTCCTGCCTCAGCTTCCTGAGTCACTAGGATTACAGGTGTGTACCACAGTGCTGGCTTGAGATGATTTTAAGAATGCTTCAAGACCACTTTGTAGCTGAGGATAGAAGAAGACCTAGATTTATTGGTGTTGGAACTTTGGGCATGGAGTTGTGGAAACACGTGACAGAGGCTGAGGCTCTTGGGTTCTGGCAGTATTTTTTCCAGGAAACCTTTTCCTAGAAGTTAGCTATCCCTATCCACTTTGGCATGATAAACACCTTTATGAAGCATGCTGGGATGAACCCACAGGGCGGACCAGCAGGGTGGTGGATTTGGCTCTCACTAAATTGCCTTTGGTTAACCAAGCACCAATGTTGCACTGCTAGATTGCATTGATTTGTCTTAGAAGAACCAGCAACTTCCTTCTGACTATATAGTTGTTTTTATTGTACAGACATATTTGAGGACATAGTCTGCTTTCTATACCATGTAATTCTTTTATAAGGACCCACCCTATGTCAGTCACTAAATATTTATTGAGTACTTATATGCCAGACACTTCTATTCTCCTTATTGGGAATAAAGAGGGAAACGAACCTCACATTGTTGTTGAAGGAAATTTGCTTTCTTGGGTCTCTCTGTTAGGCAAAGCTATCAATCTCCTAAGAAAATTTCCTTCTTTACCATGCTTACTAGGAAGCTTCAGAGTCAACATCTTCGATTTGTCTCTAGCAATTGCCCAGGGTCTCATGGAATGGATTATTACACAGACCACACTCTTAGTTTCATGTTGTCTTCCTTTTGATGAATTTAAAAAAAATCTTTTTAAGCTACCTTCTGTCCCTTCTATCTTTTTTTTTTTTTTTAAATAGGGGACTTATAATTAAATAATAATAAAAGAGCCCAGAAGGTCTTTGGGACAGAGAGCAGATATTAATGGTACGGTGTGGTTTCTGGAAGTAAATCCAGCGAGGAAGGGATGCTAGTTAGGGTGAGGCCGTGTGGGCTGCCAAGGGTCACAGGTGAGCCTTCCAGCCAGTCCTGGTGAGAAACAGGCCAGAGAAAGGCATCAGCAGTGAGATTACTGATGCTGATATGGGCTGGGGCAGTTTCTTAGGGTGGCTGGCTGGCTCCCCAAACCTAAAAGTAGGGACTCCAAGAGAAAGCACTGCCATAAGGACAGATGGAAAGTAAGTCACAGAGGCAAAAGTATGAATGAAGCCAAGCTGTGATTGATTAGGCAGCAAGCTAGGAAGTATTTGATTATAAGTAACAGACATGGAATTGATGGGGAGAAAGGAGGGATTTGCAGAGGCATTTGGGGTATCTAACAGAATCTAAAGAAAAGCCAATTAACAGGCATAAAACAGGTCATCCTATCAGTGCATTTTAGGGGTGCTGTACCCCCAAACTACCATCTTCTTTGAGGAGTTCCCCTTCTTAAGACTTCTACTCAGGGAATTGCCAGGTCCTTGGCTCAGTGGCAGAAAGGAATTTCAGGATGAGTCAGATATTGAAACAAAGTGGCACAGTTTATTAGGGAAAGGTGAGGGTAGTACAATTTTAGGGTGAGGTATGGAAGTACACACAGAGAGATGCCTAAGGAAATAGTAGCACATATCCAAGACATGGAGGTGAGCCGAGAGAGAGAGAGAGAGAGAGAGAGAGAGAGAGAGAGTCATGCCTAGCTGTTTTCACAATGGAAATATATATATGTGATTTGGGGGCTTTTGAAGTTATATCATTCAACAGGATCCTAGGAAGTGCATGGCATAGGTTTACAAACAGGAAAAGGTGCATTGTTCAAATGCCTAGATCAAGATCGTTGAGGAAATTCTTACTACATTTAGTCACAAGGAAATTACCTAGCACTGTTAATTTTAATGATAGTCCATCATCTGGTTTAGTGAGATTCTTAGAAAAGTGCTGGATTCTATGCAGGCAGTTCTCACAGATTTCCTTTTTTGTTTGTGCTGGACTTCTCTGTTGATAACCCTCAGACCACATTCTTGGGGGAGACGCCCTTTCTTTCCTATGTCCCCCCAAACTTTCCCTGTCTTCCTATCCTGTCTCAGAACCTTCTGGAAGGATAATGCATCATTTCTTAGAACTCCACTACTGGGGAAGAGAAGGCAGCGACCATGTACCGCCTTTTGGTCTCTCTGTGGAAGATTCAGACTTCCTGACATGTGATAGCAGCTCATTCTGGTAGGACAGATGAAACAATGAATGAATGAAGGAATGAATGAATGTATGAAATATCCATGGAGAGAATTTCTAGTTGGCTGAGCCTGGGCCATGTACCTGTCCCCTGGCAGGAGAAGTGGAGTGGCTTGGCTGATGGTTCCACCAAAGCCACAGATAATGGAATGGGGTGTTTCAGATACCTCCCCTCCCCCAAAGGAAGGGAAGATGGATTTGGGGCATGCAGAACCAATAGGACGTCTGCCTCAGGCAGTAGAGGAATGGCTGGCAGACTAGAAAAGAGGGTGGCTCTGGGGTGGCCATGGGATGCCTACTCCAGGCAGCTAGTCCCCATCCTGTAGTATCTAGAAGGACAGGAAAAACTGTAGAAAAATCCTCCAAGGTTTTATCGCCAACCCCCAAGCCCAGAGGAGACTCAGGGAGTGGACAGCTGGGCTTGATCAAAAAAGCAAAGGTACAGAAAGGTTGAGCCAGTCCAGGTGGAAAGAATGTGCTGGAACAAGTACAACTGCAGAGGCACACACTTGGTAATCCACCGTGTGTGGTTTTTGAGAAGGAAACCTGCATGTATTTCTCCCTTAACATCCTTTTTGTGTTTCTTAACGAATTGTGCTCTAAAGGCTCCTGTTAAGGAGACCCCTTCAGGTACTGCAAGGTGGGCATATCCTAACTGGGAAGATACCACACTCTCACTTGCGGGCTCCAGCCTGCTGGACCTCTTGCTGGTTTTCAAACATGCAAACCTCAAGCCTGTGCAGGGCTTCTGCACCTGCGGTGTCATTTGCATGCAATTCTCATCCTGAGGTTCTTACCTGGCTGCCTCCTCATTCTTTGCAAGGGTCAGCTCTCCTTTGCAAAAGTCACCTCCCTGATTTAAAGAAGCTGCTTGTCAATCTCTGTCACAGTTGACCTACTTGATTTCCGCTATAGCTCTTACCAATCTTTACAATAATCTTATTTGTTTAAATATATGCACACCGAATGTCCTATTCAAGAGTATACATCCCATGGGGGTGGGAATGGGGCCTCTTTGCTTCACCTCTGTATTGCACAGAGCTAGATCAGTAGTGAGTACTTTGTACGTGCTTAATACAGCCTTATGTTCCTGGGATAAATTCAGCGTGGTTGTAGTGTTCTGTTCCCCACCTCTGCTTCCTTAGATTTATTTTCTCTTTTAAGAGATATATGTTGTTTGTTGTTAGGTGACGTGGAGTTGGGTCCGATTCATAGTGACCTTCTGTACAACAGAATGAAACACTTCCTGACACTGTGCCATGCCCTGCACTATGTCAGTGTTTCTCTGCTATTCATAGTTTTCAATGGCTGATTGTCTCAGGAGTGGGCTGCTGGGTCCTTCTATTTTTTGCAGTGCTGGGGATTGAACCCAGGGCATCAGAATGCACAGAGCAAGCACTGTACCAACTGAGCTAAGCCCTAGCCCATATATATAACATATATATGTAATATATAATAGATATACATTATGTATATAATTCCCCTTGGAAATTGTCACTTAGGTTTCTAAACTAAATTAAGTAGGAGTGGTGACTTCTGGAGGTTCTTGGGCTGTGTAATGGGTTCATACACATTTATTATACTAAAAGATATACTATAAATAAGGGTCACTCCTGGACTGATGAGGACAGCATATCTTACAGCAGGGATTTTTAATCTTATTCCATGTACTCAAGTTCCACTGGAAAATTTATATTTTTTGAAAATATGAAGGAATGAATGAATCTTAGTGTCCAGGGATAGTATTTCCCAAAGACAAAATCTTCAGATCCCCAGGGACACACAGGCCAAAATAGGCACTCTCGGGTGACCTGGTCTTATATCCTACCTCAGTTCAGATTTTGGAACAAGGTCCTTGGAGATCCATCAGTCTTTTCCTCAGGCTGAGTCCTGGGCCTGCAGCACCCCAGAATGTTAAGCTCCCTGTTTGTCCAGCAAGTCAGCAAGTTTCCAGCAGCAGTTTCTTCATGCAATGAATAGGCTGCAGACTGGAGAGACTGAAGGGCACTCTAGGAAAACTTTGAACTGCTATGGACTTAAGAAGAAGCTGAAATTAAGGGCAGCTCTGTGGCATGTGTGGCTCTTCTGCAAATGAAATTATCATGTGACGTCTTATATACCTGGTCCATTAATATGCTAAAAAGATAAGTCAATGAAAATGAGAGAAATTTCAGAACAAGAGAAGGAAGGCATTATGGAGGTTTTGGTTGTCATGAACTGTCACAAGATTTGGAATTAATCAGGACATGCTGCAAAATGGTAAAATATTTGTAAGCAAGAAGACAGGGTAGAGATGCTAGAACCTGTACATTTGTGCCAGCTGATCACTCACAGCTGCATCACACCGTGGGGGCTTCTGGCAAATGGATCCACTATTTTGCCAACTCCAGCAAAATGTTACAAAGTTGCAATGCAATTGTTTCTATGCAAACAGTTGTTTAAAAAGGGTCCTTACCTCACATAATTGCAATCCCATGCATTCTGGGCAAGCATAGAGCCAGATAGTAATCTAAAAATGTTAGAAGTTATTTCTTTTGGACTGGTGCTGAGTATCATGATTCTCTCCTCCCCAATTCCTCCTCTCTTCCTTCAGTCTTTTCATGTGACAAAGTAACTTCACTTTTTGTGGGGAAAGAGCAGAGGCAAGAAGGGACAGGGATGTTGGAGGCAGCATTGGAAGGGAGGTAGGGGGCAACCCAGAAAATGAAGGATGGGTGGTGGTCACTCATTTAAAGTCTACCAGATTCATCTGTAAACAGGGACTAAAAACTATCTGTTCTGACAGACTCCCATAGGTCATGGAACACTACTAGAGAAAACTACCTATACAATTTGAGCTCTACCTTCCCATCTCTGCTTATGTAAAATCTGTCCTAGAGACGTCCTTATACTTTATTAAAACCAGGGGGGAAATTAATTGAAGTCTACTCGTGACATTATAGATTTTTCTGGAAAATGGGTCTAAGTGAAATTCTTTGAAATTAAAAAAAAAATTAATCTTGAAACTAAATCTGTAAAAAGTGAGTCACAAACTCACTGAAGGCCAATTAAGTCGTTTTCCAAGAATGTGCTTATATTCAGAAGAGTCTGTAAGACTCACTGAAGAATAAAGGTGCCCACAGCAACGTTTTAAATTTAGAAGGGTCCTTTGGCTGAGAGAGGCTGCCCCAAATAGTGCAAAGATAATTGATACTTTTGCAGTAACTTTGTCAAACTTGTAAAAACTCCAAAGGGAGACCAGAGGTGATCAGCACTGTTTATCCACAGCGGCTTAGCTTCAGGACCCTAGTGATTCACTTTTCTGTACTTTGCTGTTAGGTGCCTTAGTCATGTGTGACTCAGGGACCCTCATCGGATTTTTAATGACTGATTACTTAAGGAGTGGACTGCTACATCTGGCTCCTGTTTATGTGGTATTGGGGACCGAACTCAGGTCCTCAGAAAGTGCAGAGCAGCAATCTACCAACTTAGCTAAACCCTAGCCCTCTGCACATCTAGGCCTGAACTAAATTCTAATCTTTCATATGCGTGCTCTAACACCCAATTGCCTTTCTGCCTCGGGGGCTGGCCTAGTTGTCTCCATTTTGCAGATGAGGTTGAGGCTATGACTTTGTGTTTGTCTGTGTGTGTCTCTCCCCTCCCCCCGCCCCACGCAGTCGCTTTCCTCATTCTCACACACACACACACACACACACACACACACACACACACGACTTAAACTAAACAATGGCCTCAACTTCTAACAACGCCGTCTCTTTGGAGGTCAAGTCCTTTGATCTCATCTCTAAAACCAAGAAGCGGGACAAATATTTTACTGTAAATCAGAACAAAGAGTCAACTCTTCCCCCACCACCCCAATTCCTAGGACGTCAATCACAGTGGACACAGCATTACTGAGCGGAAAAGAGGGGAGAGCATCCGCTGGGGGCGGCCTTGGTCCAGGTCCAGCAAACGCGGAGAAGGCGAGTACCCTTCCGGAAAACTGAAGTGTCTTCTTTGACCCTGGGGTCAGAAAGATTTATCACTTCCTCCTTGAGGGACAAACCACAGACCAGCTCTACAAGGCGAGCAGGGTGTTGGGAGTCTGAGACTAGCACCGGTAATCCTCCACGTGCCCGGGGAAGGGGAGGTTTCTCGTCACCGAGAGGGGACGCCGGGGTCCACCTTGGGGTAGAGTGGCGCTTACAGCAGCCGGGGGGGGGGGGGGGGGGGGATTTCTGGCCAAACTTTACCAACCAAATTCTTTGAAAGCAAAACGTGGGATCGAGTCTGGCAGCCGCCCAGAATCCAAGTCCCTCGCAGCCCGGGACGCCGCGGATCACGCGCTCCCGTCGCCACGCTTTGCGCACGGGGAGCGGAGTCCTTGGATCCGCGGGTAGTGGCCCGCGCGGCACCGCGGCTCGGAGGAGTCGGGAGCCGCGAGGAGGGCGGGAGCGGGCCGGGCAGCTGGGGAGGGCGGCGCGGCGGAGGGGAGGAGCCGCGGCGACGGACGGCGGCGCGCACCAACCCGCGGCAGGCTGGCAGGAGCCGCGCAGAGCCTGGGCGAGCGCGTTGGGGGCGCTCGGCGTACGGGGACTTGGTAGCAGCATCTTCCCCAGCGGCGGCGGCTGCGGTGGCCGGGGGCTTCCTCTGCCTGGACACCGCGGACCTGGGCTCCTGGGCTTGGAGCTGCGGCTGCTGGATCCTTCGGGGCCTGTGCGGGGCTTTGGAGCGGCGGGGTTGGGCTGCGCTGCCCGCCCGCCCGGGCGTCCTCCTGGCGATGGAAGAAGCATCCGCCGCCACCGCCGCGGGGCTGAGTTGCGCCCCATCCACCGCCGCCGGGGAGATGGGGAGGCTCGCTGTGCAGAGGCCGAGAGCGAAGGAGGCAGAACCGCAGCGCCAGGAGCTGGGCTCCCCGTAAGCCACCTTCTCCCCGCCGTCGCCTCCAGCCCGCTTCGTCCCCCGGAGCCGGGAAGAAAGCTGCGGTCCCGAGAGAGTGGAGGAGACGCCTCTAGAGCCGTGGAGCTCGGAGCAAGGGTTCGGGCCGGGTGAAAGTTTTCCTTCCCAAGCTGCAGGGAATCCGCTGCCGGGAAACTCTGCCCAGCGCTAGGGCTGCGGAGTCCTGCGGGCCCCCTCCAAGGTGCGGGGAACCCCCCCATACACACCCCAGTGGAAGAGAACGGGAGAGAAACCGAGGGACGAGTGACAACTGGACAGTGCGCTGGTCCGCGGTCCGGGGACGCTCTGGGGCGCGCCCGCCGCTCCAGGTGAGTGGGGGAGCCGGCTGCCCCGGGCATCAGTTGGGCGGAGGAGGGAGCTCGGAGGGGACGTGGGGCGCACTCGCTCACTTCGCTTCCCCTTACAGGTCCTTCTCGGAGCCGCTGCCATGGGAGAGCCAGGCCTGGGCGCCGGGGACCAGCCGCAGCTGCCGCCGCGCCCGCCTCGGATCCGCGGCCCCCATCCCGGCGCCCGCAGCCGGCCCACTGCATCCTCCTCCCGGGCTGCGGGGCCGCCTCCGCCGCGGTGCCGGCCTGGGCTGTGCCTGTGATGAGCCGCAGCCCGCTGCGAGCCCTGCCCCCGGGCGCGCTCCCCCGGCTGCTCCCGGCCGCGCCGCGCGCCCTGCCCTCGCCGTGGCCCCGGCGCCCGGGCCGCCGCTGGCCCGCCTCGCCGCTCGGGATGAAGGTGTTCCGCAGGAAGGCGCTGGTGCTGTGCGCGGGCTACGCGCTGCTGCTGGTGCTCACCATGCTCAACCTCCTGGACTACAAGTGGCACAAGGAGCCGCTGCAGCCGTGCAGCCCCGACGGGCCTCTGGGCGCCGCGGCGGGGGTCGCTGGAGGCGGCTGGGGGCGCCCGGGGCCGCCTCCCGCCGCCCCACCGCGCACGCACACCCGCTCGGACTCTCGAACCCCGTACCGCCCTCCCGCCGCCGCCGTCGGGGCAGCTGCTGAGGCTGTGGCGGGGGGCGTGGGGGCTGTGGCCTCCCCAGGCAACGGCACTCGGGGCCCCAAGGGCGGCGGGGACAAGCGGCAGCTGGTGTACGTGTTTACCACGTGGCGCTCGGGCTCCTCGTTCTTCGGCGAGCTCTTCAACCAGAACCCCGAGGTCTTCTTCCTCTACGAGCCCGTGTGGCATGTGTGGCAGAAGCTGTACCCGGGGGACGCGGTCTCCTTGCAGGGTGCAGCGCGGGACATGCTGAGCGCTCTTTACCGCTGCGACCTCTCTGTTTTCCAGCTGTATAGCCCCGCGGGCAGCGGGGGGCGCAACCTCACCACACTGGGCATCTTCGGGGCGGCCACCAACAAGGTGGTGTGCTCCTCACCGCTCTGCCCCGCCTACCGCAAGGAGGTCGTGGGCCTGGTGGACGACCGGGTGTGCAAGAAGTGCCCGCCTCAGCGCCTGGCGCGCTTCGAGGAGGAGTGCCGCAAGTACCGAACACTGGTGATCAAGGGCGTGCGTGTGTTCGACGTGGCGGTATTGGCCCCGCTGCTCCGGGACCCTGCCCTGGACCTCAAGGTCATTCACCTGGTGCGTGATCCCCGGGCGGTCGCCAGCTCCCGCATCCGCTCACGCCACGGCCTCATCCGTGAGAGCTTGCAAGTGGTGCGCAGCCGGGACCCGCGAGCCCACCGCATGCCCTTCCTGGAGGCGGCCGGCCACAAGCTGGGTGCCAAGAAGGAGGGCATGGGTGGCCCGGCGGACTACCACGCGCTCGGCGCCATGGAGGTCATTTGCAACAGCATGGCCAAGACGCTGCAGACAGCCCTGCAGCCCCCAGACTGGTTGCAGGGTCACTACCTGGTGGTGCGGTACGAAGACCTGGTGGGAGACCCGGTGAAGACGCTGCGGAGGGTGTACGACTTCGTGGGGCTGCTGGTGAGCCCTGAGATGGAACAGTTTGCTCTGAACATGACCAGCGGCTCGGGGTCCTCCTCCAAGCCTTTCGTGGTGTCAGCTCGTAATGCCACGCAGGCCGCCAACGCCTGGCGGACGGCGCTCACCTTCCAGCAGATCAAACAGGTGGAGGAGTTTTGCTACCAGCCCATGGCGGTGCTGGGCTACGAGCGGGTCAGCAGTCCTGAGGAGGTCAAAGACCTCAGCAAGACCCTGCTTCGGAACCCCCGGCTCTGAGAAGGGTTCTCGGGAGATCTGACAGCCCATGGAGACACCCACAAAGAGGACTGTGGTGTGTTCAAACAAATCCAGCCCAGACCCAAGCTGAGGAAGCCCACATATTCTATTATAGATATATAACATAAATAACCACAGAGGCACTTGCTGTCAATGTTTTGAGTCAGTGAATTTCAAGGAAGAGCCAACAGACAGACAGACAGACAGACAGACAGACAGACAGACAGACACACACACACACACACACACACACACACCCCTCTCAGAAAAGGCAAGACTTGAAAGTTCTGACCCGTTGCCCCTCCTCTCCTATCTCCACCCTCTTCTCCTTTCTGATTACTCCCATTTCTTACCCTCTGCCCTACCTGCCTTCTCTATGGAAGTGGAATGTTGAGAAAAATCAAGTTTTAGTAACCTAAATCTTGTTTACAAAATTTTCGTGGTATCTGTGAACCTGTAAGAGTCGTTTGGATGTGTATGGGGGGTGGGGTGGAGGAAGGGAAGGTGGTCCAGGAACAAAAAGGCCCCACGGGGCATGATGAACCAGGGAGGCATTCTTCAAAAGTAGACTTTTGTGTGAAAAGCGAAGGTTCCATGTGAGTATTAATAAAGAAGATAATAAATAATATTCTTTTTTTTAATATTTTCCTCCATTATGTTGGGTTTACTTGTGCTGTCCTTTATAGCTGCAGATAGAATCTGCTTCCCCTCCTGTTTCCCTGGTGCCAGGCAACTCCTAGAGATCAGCTGAACTGGGAGAAGCTTCTGGTTCCTTAGTAATAACCTGGGAGTTGTTTTCTCATATGTAAATCACAGCCTGCCAAGGGCCCAGGAATGGAACAAATCTTCAAATTCTACAAGCAGAAGTGAGCAGGGCAGTGGAAAGGAAAAGCACACACTCCTCTCCTGTTCAGCTTTGAGTGCAGACAGGAAGGAGCAGGTCCCTAAGGATTTGAAGCATTCGGTTTTGATTACTACTGTATTAAGCTGAGACGGAATCTTGAAGCAGAGACCAATGTGTTGTCCTGAGGTTGGTTTGGAAAGAGGATTTTTAAAAAGTATGTAATTTGAAAAATTCTGAGGAACACAAGCCTTGAAAATGAGTGTGAACATATTGTTGGTGATGGTAGCAACTTCTTTGGTTAGCAATGTGACAGGAATATGAGTCTGGAGTGTTTTTCTGCCTTTGACACAGTATCTGGAGGCATATGAAGGGTTTATCCGACAGCCTTAAGGGAATTCAGGCTTTTCTTCTTCCTTGATTCCTATCCAAATGAGTGCAAAAGAGAATTTGAATTTGTAATAGTTTACTTCGCTGCCCGTGGGAGCAGTTACTTTTTCTTTTTTAATCGTGTTTCCCAAAAGTAAATTTGCAAAGAAAATAACATGCTGCAGACAGTGTAAGGCTTCAGCCAAGAGCTGCTTTTAGATATGAAAATGAATTTATGGGGAAGAGGAAATAAAAATGGATTAGTGTGTAGGATTTTGAGATTTGGTATTTTCCAGGGAGAAAACCATTGAATTTTCCTGCAGTAGTTAGGCTATTGCTGTGTCCTGAACCCATATTGTACTTGTGTATTGTATGCAATGTCATGTTGTACTAAGAGGTTATGAAGCCCAAATAGAGAAAAGAGACAGTGCAATTGTATATAATATTATATTAATTATGGTACAAGTTCAGTAACAGCAGGCTTTATTTTACTATATTTTTTTTTGTGTGAAATTTCTGGAAGCCAACATATATAGGTTAAATGCTGAGGATTTTACTTTAGAAAAAGAAGATAAAAAATAATACGTATATGGGAAATATCTTAACCTAAGGTAATTCTTAAGTATAATTATGATTACAATGTGAAATCTAACTAGCCTGGCAAGAGTTCTAAGATGAAGAAACACAGTTTTTTTTTAAAAGGTGCATTTAGCTGTGGATTTTATAACACATTCTAGAATGGTTATTTCTTAATTTCCTAAAATAGTTTCTAGCTTTGTGTTTATTAAGCTAGATTATAGCTATAACACATTGTGTTTTCCATGATATTTTTGTAGTGGCGCCTGTGCTGAATTATCTTCAGCAGCAGTTGAATATTTGTAAGAGCTGTAATTTAAGAATACTTTAAAATTAAATGAACAAACTAAATATTAATGTTAGATGACTATAGATGAAAAAGGTTTCACAGGAAATTAAGATAGCATCATTAAAAAGCAACCACTCTGAATAAAATAACCATTTAAAAACAAATTTCATGTGGCATTAGAATCAGCTCTTATCAACCACACTGAAATTCATTCCTCATTCTTGAGCGAAGAATTTCTAAGCAGTTAGATTCATCCTTCTTCCAGAATATCCAAGGGCTTTGATTGTACTAAAGTAGATTTAGGTTGTTTTGGATCTTGTGTTTAAAATTTTATTAATTGCTGTACAGAGCCTTTGCAACCTGCAAAGCCTTCCTGGCCTCTGCTCAGATAAATTTTTAAGTTAATGCCAACAGCTCCCCTCTTTTCTCTGTTTGCGCAGGCTTTCCACCTCTAATTCCCTTGTTTGGTGGCAGCTGCATTCTCTCCCCTCTGCCACTCCTGGGCTCTGTAATTTGAAAAGGTGAATTGTTGCTCCTGGAGATTTGCACCTCCTGCATTCTAGGAAAGCAAGACGGGTGTTATTCCTGTAAAAGGCTGAAATAGTTGTATCAGTGACATTCGGCTTCCGCAGGTTTGAGGAGAGAAGCGTTTTTGACAATAACAAGCTCCTGTCAGCTTGGCCCTGGCGCAAGGATACCTGGGCCATGACAAACTGCAACAGAGCCTGTGACCGTGTCTGAGGTGGCACCTATGAAAGAGACCCTTTCATATTGCCAAGCTGGCAAGATGTCCATGCGCGGGAGGAAATATTCTGTAGGGCAGGTGATCAGGGTGATTTTTATATGAAAGTTCTACTCAACTGGCAGCATGCCTTGACTTTAAGCATGCATTTGTTTATCAGAAAGCTTTGTTTAGAAAATGAAGTCCACTGAGTGCATTTAGTCAACAATATGAGTTTGGAACAAGGCAGAGGTATAGGCTGAGTGCTTGAGTTTCAGGAAGCTCACAGCCACTCAGAGGTCTCATTCAGACTGACCCCTGGCTCCCTTGAGGGCAGATCTGTGCCTTTCAGTGTCCACCCCATGGGGAGTGCCTGCTTAATATTTATTAAATAACTGAGTGAAATACACAGCTATCAAATTCTGGAAATTCTCAGAGGGAATGAAGGGCAGGAGTGGAATAATGTCTTGCCTGTTTGGGGAAAGTGCCAGGCTGGTCAGCAGAGTTTGCTGAAGGAAGTGGGCCGTGGACCCTCAGACCCAGGAGTGAACACATCTTCAAGGATTCTAAAGTGACTGTGCAGAGACCAATATTTCCCACGGATCAATTGAGAAATAATTGCAGAATTTATGAAGTTTGGGAGGTAAAAATTCAAAATAAGGAAGTCCATTTTTAATATTTGTTTTCTTGATTGTGTGGACAATATAAGGGCAGGGATCAGAAGGTTCCTGCAAAACAAAAGCTGTCTAGACACATAGGGGAAGGCTAGCAAGTTTTTCATTTTCTTTTTCTCAATAGCCATGTGATACTTGTCATTTTGAGTGCTGGGAAGGTGCAGACAGAAGGACTGTGGTGTAGACTTTACCCAGGCTCAGGAATGGTTACCTTCCAGATGTCTGTCCTGTTGCAGATACAGCATGACACAATGGCTGCCTGTTCCCACATATCCTCTATGGCCAGTTCTGTTATCGGATTTTTGTCACACAGTACTGTGGTGGCTGGATTTTGCTGTCGATTTGAAATTAGTGTGAATTTGGGTGAGGCTGTTCAAGTTATATTCCCTGGGAACTGAGAAATTAAATAAAGGTCATAGTTGAAGCCCAGTTTCTAGACATGACTTCAGGAAGAGAAAGAAGGAAATAAAAATTTGTGTCTCATCTGTAGTTATGGCAAATAAGGATAGGTTATTACTTAAACACCTATCTTCAACTTATTTCCTTCTCTGCACAGACACCCCCCCCCATAGTTGAGTTCCTGCATTGTCTTGAAGGAGTCTTGACAAGAGATTCCCCCCATTTTTTTGTGGTGCTAGGGACCAAACCTAAGGGCTCACATGTGCTAAGCAAGCGTTTTGCTAAGAGCTGCATTCTCAGCCCAAGAGAATGTCTTAATACTTGGTAACAGGTATGTGGTGAGCTCAGTTTTGATCTGAGTACTCTGGAGAGCGAGTGGGCAATTATTATATCAGAACCTGTGACAGTTCTGTGTCAAGATGCAATGTGGATAGGTAGAAAAATGACAATTGCAATTTAAGAAGTTGCTTGAGGCATGGGATGGGTTGTCCTGAGGTAAATGCATGGCTTACAGGCCTCTTTTATCCCTCATCTTGAGGATAGCCCTTTCAAAGCTGTCACAGCTAGGAAAATAACTTGTTGAAATGGTTCCCCTCCTTTCTGGGCATTTGGGTGCTACTGTTGGAGTTTAAGTACAAGCCACTAAACTGCTTAGGTACAGACTTTGGTACAAGTGCTTAATTGAAATGATGGGGCTTGACTTTTATTACATCTGATGCAATTCTGCACATCCTTAATCAAATTATGCTAAAGAAAATGTTAAATTCTGCATAACACATTAAGTATATGTAATGGGAAACTTTATGAACCAGCATTTGGGGGTGGTATTGTTTATAAACCTGAAGGAGCTTTGAAGGAGCAGGAGCCTGTCTGTACACTTGGTAACAGGATGATAAAAGGGTGGTTCCAAGCCAAAGCTGAACTTTTGGTTCAGTCTGTTATCTGTAATGAAATCTCAATAGTACTTTGGTGCTCTTGAACTTTTAGGCTTATGATAGTCACCCTGCCAAGTGAGTGATGGTGAAAATAACCACTGTCACCAAAAGCTATACTGAGCACCATTTTGTAATGGCTCCCACCCCAGGTGTATAGATAGGGCTTCACAGAAATTTACCTTGAGTTGTTAGTTTTCTAGATGGAAACAGCTAAATAATTTTCAGGTCTCAGTACAAAGTAAAACTGCCATTCCCCTTGTTAAAAAATTAGTAAGCCTTTCAAGGTGGTTGTGGTGGCAGATGCCTGTAATCCCAGCATTTGGGAGGCCAAGGCAGGAGGATTGATGCCAGTTCGAGGCCAGCCGGGTCTATATAATGCATTCCAGGCCAGCCTGGGCTACATAGCAGGACCCTGTCTCATGAAACAAACCAAACCAACAACAAAAATTAGCAACAATTTCTAGATTGGCAACAGCAGCAAATTAAACCAAGTGTGAGGCTGTTCTTAACATACGGCCTTGAGCAACTGTGCAGGTTGTATTTCCCTGCAGACCTGTCTTGAGACGCAGAGAATGAAATGCCTAGCTTTAGAAGACAGAAAATATTGGGGCAAATGGAAACTGAGTGTCTATAGGGACAATGAAAGCAAAGACCTGTCAGCACACTTTGGTGATGAGATTCTAAGCAGGTGAGTGAACACACAGCAAATGACCCTTGGTGACTGCAGCACATGGTGGACTGTGTCCTCTGAATCACTGGCCAGGCGTGAAAAGACTTAGGATGGCCCTATGGAAGGATCTTCCTGGGATCCATCTCACAGGAACAGGTTGGATGTTCTGCATCAGGACAGAGAACATGATCTCCTTCTCCTCCAGCATGAGGATGCTGGCAAGTTCTGCGAATAAAATTCCCTTCCTTTTGGAACTCTTGTGTGAGGTTTCCCCTGTGTTTAAAAGTATGTAATAAAGACACAAAGTCCTAACATGGACAAACAAAAGGTCAAGTCACAATAAGCTCAAAGAATAAAAATCTGAGATATCTGAGCCAACTGGTATATCTGTTTATTATGCTAAGTATAATTGGCTGAGATTATTTTTACTATAAGGTTGATATGTCATAGTTTCTCCTGAGTACCAGTTTTCCATCCTGTACTCCTCTTATTGCCTTGTATTTATTTTCTTTTCTTCTCCTTTTCTTCTTTTTTTGAGATAAGGTCTCACTTTGTAGCTCAGGCTGGCCTTGAACTCTTGATCCTCCTGCCCCAGCCTCCCAAGTGCTGGGATTACAGGTGTGTACCACTGTGTCTGGCCCATTTCTTCTTTACTGTGTGAATTCTTAATCATTATTGAAGAACCTGGATCTTCTTTTGAGGTTTTGATTTATCAGTTCTGCTCCAAGAGGCAGAAATGTTTTTCTCTTCCTTATTCTCTCTTTCTGCCTTGTGCACAGACCTATCAGTATGTGTCACTGCAGATTGGAATTATTTGCTTATAGGCCTTTCTCTCTCCTAGGCTAGATCCTGTAGGAGGAAAAGGACTGGATCTTATTTCTGTGTTATGTGTATCCCCAATATCAAAGTCGTTTCTTGCACATAGGTCTTTAATAAATGAGTGCTAAATAAAAGATGTGGCTCAGAAAGCCAGAACAGAAAGGATTGGAAACATATTTTGTCAAGTAGGCTTTAGAATTAGTAGAGCTACATTTCACTGTGTCTGGTCCTTCGTATGTGTGGCAGACAGATCCTGAAAGAGCAAGACCAATTGATATGGATGAAAAGGAATATCAAATAAGGCCTGTGGAAGGCCTCAAAAGTGGTCTTTCCATACTAATTTTTGGAATAGAGAAATAAATTTGAACTCCAAACGAATATTAACAAATGAATTACAGTCAAATAAAAATGACATTTTTTTTAGGGTCCAAGTAGAAAAACAAATTATTTTAGTGTAGGCTGAGGCTGTGTATTTGTTTTTGACACATGGAGGTCACCATCACTACGATCATCTTTTAAGCATTTCAGGGACTGGAAAATTTTCAAGAAACATTGAGGTCTAAATATTACATTTCCATTTTCAGATGTCCCAGTTACTTTGGCAAATTCTCAGTTTCTCTAGGCCTCAGCTTGCTCCTGGGAAGAATTAAAATATTTCATGTTCTTATATTGGTGTTCAGTATCCACATGAAGGATGGTATTGCGCTATTACTTTTTAAAAGAAAAAATAGAAATGAAAACACATCTTCCTTCTGAGATAATCCTCTATCTATAGTTTTTGTATCTCTAGTTTCTAGCCCTGTTATTTAACAAGTCCTACTTATTAGTGAGACCAGTGTTCTCCCAAGGACGTGCATTCTGAGTTCCCATTATTTAGGTTAAATCTTTGCTGCGCGTAGTTTTTCATTTATATTCTCACATTTCCCAAGTGACTCCTTCGTGTACTGTGTTCTTTATAACTCTCGATCACCTTTTTCCTTTCACTTTCAAATGTCCTAAATAGCAAGAATGATGATGTGCCTATCACAGTGCAGAGCACTTTATAAGTAGGATTCCATCTGCTTCTCCTAATAATCCTATGAAATAGGTATTTTTGATGGCCCCCATTTTGCAGAAGGGAATAAAGATTTAGGTGGGTAATTTTTCAAAGCTCACCCAGTGAGTGGCAAACTCTTTCTTTTTGCTTGGTACATCAGAGATCAAAGTGTTTCCATTTGAGGGTTACCAAGCAAAACTTTTTTGTCCTAGCCCAGTGCTTTCTGAGAAATGTACCCTGCATGTCTGCTGCATTATGCCATCAGCCAAGGGATAGGCGGTTGGTACATTTGGAGATGCGTTTGTGTGTAACATAAAGGAAAAAGGAATTGTTATTTTAAGTGCTGTTGGTTAAAATTCTCCTTAGAATGCCTTTTGTTTGGCAAACACTGTGTCAGGCCATTTTGATGTAGGAAAGAAGCTCTATAAAAGACTTGGTTAGGAAATTTGGGGGTTGGGAGAAAGGAGTAATAGAGGACAATTGATTGACAGGATGCTTTTGTGCAAGTTGGGAGACATCAGGGATGCCCCTTGGAAGAGAAGAGAATGGCCAGGGACAGAAAGAGCAAATGTTCTCCCTGCTCTTGCCCTGGTGCCAAAACAGGGCAGTTCCCACAGGGGGTGAAGCACAGAGAGGCAAGGGGCGGTTCACTTGATGTTGGAACTCAGAGCTGGAGCTGCCCCTGAGGCTTTGGTTCACCCAAGGAATAGTTTAGGAGGCAGGGAGCTTTCTCCTGTACTGGGAGATGAGATTAAGAGCAACCTTATTTAAGTTTTAAAGGGCAGGGTGGCCTCTGTGTAGCTTAAGGAGCAGGTGGTGTCCAGGAGGCTAATACATGGCTTATAATTCAAAAGGCTGCAAAGGAAGGGGCTTGGTGGCCTGGCAGAGAATGGCTAGGAAATGTTGGCACGTTAGAAAAGCTGAGGTGATTTGTCAGGTGTCATTTCCAGGAATGGAAACTGAGGTGCAGAAAAACTGAAACGTGCTTGGAGTCCCATTCTGCACTAGAGAAAGAGAGCGGACTAGAAATCACAACTTCTAATTCCTAGCCAGGGGTTCTCAGACATGCTCTGGCCCTGAAACTTTATTTCTTTGGTTCCCACCAGTCCCATGGCAGCTCCAGTGTTTATCAAGGTCTTCGTGGAATGTCTGGGGATTAGAGAAGACATGTATCTTGGGATGCTGGACCAGTTTTAGGAGGAGGTGAGGTTGAAAATGAAACAGACTGCTGAGCTGGGTGGTCTGAGAGCTTCAGTCTGGGTTCTTTGGGTGCAAAACTGACTCAACTAGATTGAGTAGAACAGGAAGTTGACTGGAGAAGATGGAGGTGCCCCTAAGTGAAGAACAACTGAGGAGCTAGCCTGCATATTTGCTTTCTTTTCTTTTCTCTCCCCTCCCTCCCTTCTTCTCTTCCTTCTCTCTCTCTCTTTCTTTTCTACCTCTTGTTCCCTTTCTCTTATTCTTTCTTTCTTTGCCTTGCTTTGCACATTCAGAAATCCTGGAGGAGAGAGGCGGATTGCTTGGAGTTGGGTCAGGTGTATTTCTTGGCATATGACTGGGACACCTTGGTTGACAGTCCTACCCATTTGTATACAGAATGGGGAAGTCATTCCTCACAAGATCAGGCTGTCATGATTAAAAGGAGGGGAAATGGATGCCAAGTGGTCTTAAACCAATAAATGTCTTCTATGTTCATTTACACACTTTTATTATTATTCTGCTATTACCTTGAATAAGTGGGGCTATTTTCTTCAGAGTCTACTACATATAAGGCTGTTCACTCTGTATTACAGTGTTGAAACATGGACAGAGATGTGCCCCATTAGTTAATTGGGCTTTCAAGCTTGTTGGACATACACAAGACCATTAGTTTATTATTAAGCAATGCAGATAAATTGGATGTCAGATGGAATTCATGTGATGAAATTTCTGTAGGTACTATATTATGTGATGTACTTTGCTTCAGGTTTTTATAATCATGTCATCTTACATTTCCATAGGACTTTGTTGTTTACCAAAAATATTGCTGTTTTCCTACCCACTATCCATTTTTCTTTATCTTTCTTACTCACAGAACCTTAATTTTGATCAGGGAAGTGATATACTCAGCTAAGTATATTTCCCAGTATCCTTTGTAGGTAGGAATGATAATGTGACAACCAATGAGGTGCAAATGGATGTCTGTAGTGGGTATCTGGGTAAATTTTATCTTTCTAACGTAGACAGAACTTTCTCTTGCCTGCCTGCCTGCCTGCCCTGCCACCTACCCGCCCACCTGCCTGTCCACCTTCCTTCGTTCCTTCATTCCTTCCTTCCTTCTCTCTTTTTCTTTCTTTTTCCTTCTGGTTGACCACAGATTGAGTATGGAAGTAACTGGTTCATCTATCTTGTCAATGACAGGCAGTCATGATGGTTAAAAATTGCTTTCTAAAAGACAGAGGAGCCAGGGATATTGGTGACACCCCAAAGCCACTACACCAGCCATCAACTACCAGTCTCCAGAATACTCAAAATGTGGGAAAAACTACTTGTTTAAGCTGTTGCTGCCAATTTCCTGTTACAGCCAAACAAAATTCTAATGAACTTACCAAGTAGGCTCATTACTATTTTATTACTTCATTTGAGACTTGCAACCACTAGGTAGAAGTATGATTCTGACCTTTTTTTCTTTTTTTAATGTAGAAGAAACCAAGACTCAGAGAAACAAAGAGGCTTGTTCAAGTCCTCAAAGTATAGTAGATGCCAGTTTTGATGTCCAATGTAGTGCTCTTTCTTTTTAGCCAGTGGGCCCCAACTGGGTACAGGACTGACCCTGAAATCAGTCTGGCTAGGGGAAAAATTGGAGGACAAACTTTGATTTTTTTTTTTTGGTCCATTATCAGGGAATTGTACTGGACTTTAGTGGGCTAGGAACAGTAATGCTGACTATTTTGCCATGTTCCCATTAGTCCCTTATAATGAAGGATTATCCTGTTCCAAATGTCAATAGTGGTTCCTCTAAGAAATAGCTAAATTAAGCCAAAGCAAATTACATACTTACTGACTCAGAACCAAAAATAGGGCTGCCTCATAATCCTACTCAGTAAATGTTCATTAATGACATCACTAGCATCATCATCATCGTTGTTTTGGACATTTGTGGCTATAACAAATGTAAAGGTTACTTGACTTTTCTATAGTTATATTCTACTGCTTTAGGTTAGGTGTGGAAAAGATGGGTACCTGAATGGCAGAGAGTGGAAAAGTGTGTGTGTGTGTTTGTGTGTGTGTGTGTGTGTGTGTGTATAATGGATTGGAACTCTTTGTCAGATGAAAAATTCTCTCTCTCTCTCCATATATATATATATATATATATATATATATATATATATAATATATGCATATTGTTTGTTGTTAGGTGCCTTTGAGTCAAATCTGACTCATAGTGACCCTGTGTACCACTGAACGAAACACTTCCCAACAATGTGCCATGCCTGGCACTATGTCAGTGCTTCTTTGCTATTCATAGGGTTTTCAATGGCTGATTGTTTTGGGAGTGGGCTGCCAGGGCCTTCTCCCATTTTTGCAGTGCTGAGGATCAAACCCAGGGCCTCAGAGCATATAAAGCAAGCACTCCACCAACTGAGAGAAAACCCATCCCCTTCCCTCCCCACCCCCATACACGGAGTTCTGGCAGGACAGAGTGTAGAATGTGGTGGGTCAGGAAGTGCTGAAACCTACCCTTCTGAGGTGGTGACTTTGTTACTGATCAAAGGCTAAGGTAGCTGTGCTGGATGGGAAGTGAAGATGATAAGCTGAAAGGCCATGACGTCAAATAAGCCAGTCCCCAAAATGGACATTGAAGTCATAGATAATCATAGAAGAGGCACTGTGGAAAGGAAGTCCTTGATCTGGATATCCGGGACTTGCAATTGTCTTTGCTTTTAGAGACAGCACCATGGTTTCCACCATGTTTTGTCTCTTCATGTGCCAGTGCACAAGACAGCTTGTTATTACTTCTCCTTGGCCATGCCTGTGAAAGCTTCTATTCCAGCCCACCCTAATATCTCTTTTCTCCAAGCACAAATTAGCACTCGGCCGCATAGTCTTTTGTACTGGCTTCAAATTTTTTGGTGTGTGTCTGTCTGCTCTATATTCCATCTTAACTGTTATCTCCTTGGGAGCAATTAAGCTACACTTTTCACTTCGTATCTTCTGCACAGAAAGTAGCGAGTGACATATTTATGGAGTAACTGATTTTCTTTTGGGAGTCCATGTCTTCTGCTGTCTTGGTGCATGTGGTTTTGCTGAATTCTAGGGTTTGCCATGCTGGAAGTCTGACTTGCCCAGGACCGCAGCAATTGGTTAAGGACTGAACACATGACTCTGTGAGAACTAATGGAGACTTTTGCTGAGATTTCTGGGATAGGCAGGTTTTTTTATTAAGAGGCGAAGACACGAGGACTCATATTCAGTGCAGAATTTACCCAGTGTGTTGTAAGCTGTTTCTCCTATTACATGACATGCTCCTCTAAGGCAGGGACCTTGTTTTATCATCTGTGTGCCTCTAGCAGAGGGCACAATGCCTGGTACCTGGGATGCCTCCAAATCATGTTTATTTAATTGTGAATGGAATCGTCTCATGTGATAGCATTGCTATTCAGAGCAAGGTCCTCAGACCCCACTCCCTAGGCTGATGCATCACAGCTTGCGTTTTAATGAGATTCTCAGGTGATCCATATGTTTTGGGGAAGGACTTCTCTACAGACCTCTAGTCAACTTCATTTTGCAAGCACCCAGCCTGGGGCTGTGCTAACCCAACAAGCATCATCTCATTTCAGTGACTCTGGCTTCATTTTAAGACTCTATCCATGGGAGTCTTGCCCAGAGGGTTTCATAAGTACATAGATACAGATAGGGCTGGGATTTGGTTCAGTTAGTAGAGGGTTGCTGTGTACTCTCTGAGGCTGTGGGTTTGATCCCCAGCACCACAAAAACAGGAGAAGGACCTGGCAAACCACTCCTGCAACAGGCATTGAAAACCCTATGAATCACAGAGAAGCACTGACAGTGCTGGGAGTAGGACAGTGCGGGAGAGTGTTTTGTTTTGTTGTACACAGAGTCGCTATGAATCGGACGGGACTTGATGGCACCTAACAACAACATAGATAAAGGTGCTGCAAAAGCTGCCTCTGGCATCTGTGCTGGTCCAATCCCACAGAATGAGGGCTATATGAGACCCCCACGGCTTAACCATAGATGTCTGGATCCCTCCCTGGTCCCATGAACAGGCAGCCTGCCAAAGGACTGGGTGCTTCTTTACTTATGAATATGTTAACAACCTACTTGGTGCCTCTGAGTTTTGGGAGTCTGGAGAAGGCTAAGTGAAATCTGAGTTCTGTTACAGTCTAGGGAATTCTACATGTTAAAATGAATTCTGGGCTTCCATCCTGCAGCGTGTTAGTCATTGGCTGACTCCAGAATTCGATTTTTAAAATCTTTCTGAGCAGGTATTACCAGAAAGGCTAAAGGCAAACAAACATCATGTAAATTACAGAAAACTAACTAACATTCCTATGTCTTAACTTGTCAGGTGATGAGAAAGTTTGATTTGTCAGACTCCCTAAGATTATATGTTGGCTATAAATGACAATATAGATCTTGCTCTTTTCCACCCCCTGAGGTCTGTTTACCCCATTCAGTGAAAATAAATTTCTACCCTAGGAGTTTTACACTCTAACATAACACATGAATTTTGAATGAGTTTATAAAGGCGAGGTCTCATCTGTGGGTTGTATGTGCATATTTCTCTAAGTATGTACTCACATAAATGGTTTGTACAACTTTTGAGTGACACAGGGCAGAAGCCATGACTCATTTCTTTTCTGTGGCTTAAGAATTTGCTTAATAATGTCAGCAGACTTCAAGCTGGGGGCAGGAGAGGAAGGGACTCAATTCCCTGTGGCTGCGGTCTGCCCTCCTGGAAGTGGAAGTGATGGCTGACTCAGCATTGTTCCATGGGACTGGAGTCCTGCACGGCCACTGGCAGTAGCTCTTCCAGGTTTTCAGGCCAGCTGAAGTAACTTCAGACCTCTGGCCGTCAATTCCTCCAGCCTCCAGTCTCCAGAGTGTGTGAAGCAGGTTTCTGGGTCACAGCAATGTGATGATGCCCTCCCAGTCCCCAATATCAGAGGACTTCCATGAGCTCCTAATGGCTTATAGATATTACATCACCATTCTGATGAAAATATTCCAGTGGTGCTAACTTGCATTGTAATATCCAACATGGCACTCTAGCTTTGTTTCTTTGTGGCAGTTTAAGTGCCTTCATTTATACAACTTTTTGACAGCCAACATGGTTTACAGCTCCAATAAATGGCAGAGAACCAATCCACTACATACTGAACAGGACACATCGTGGAACATATTCAACCCAAGGGAGCCTGGAGGGGCGATCACTGGGCAAGAGTATTCTGTGCAGTTGGCCAAACTGACACTCACCACTGAAAGCTAGTGTGGGGAAAAACCAACGGAGCATGGCCATGGATGGCTATCTGCACATTATAGCTATCTATCTAGATCTTACACGTGCAGAAACATGTGTGTGTATTATTAAGAACGCTATTTCACAGTCAAATAATGTTTTAACATATCAGAGCTGTGCAGGTAGGGCTAAAAAAGACCTGAGTGGGTCTCATGGCCAGGGGTACAGATAAATGCTTTCTTCCCCTGGTAGAGGCCCCAGCCCTATCACATTAGCTAAGCTAATGGTTCATTCATTTTTGAAAAGCATTTTTATATTTGCAATGAATGAGTAGAAAAGACCCTCTTTCCTTTGGTATCCAGAAGATGGTAATTTGCAATCTTGATTGAATACATGGTTTCCAGCTACTGGTTGCACATATACGTAATCCTTGTGGATCAAATATGTGCACAGCAACCTCTGAGATTGCCATGACTCACATGCTTGTCTACAAATGAGGCTCAGAGAGGTGGAGAAATCTGCCCAAGATCTTACAGCGAGTCATTGGTAGAGCCAGGCTGTCTCATCCAGCCCTCTTAAATTCCACCCTATCTCTCAGATAAAGAGTTTGTAGTTGTTCACATTTTAGACCAACATGGCTAAGCTACCTACTCTTAAGTAAAAAATCTAGAATAGTTGTGGTCATTTGACAAGCAGATGAAAGCGTCACCCAACTCCTTCCTCACATGCAGTAATTACCGAGGGATCCTTATTTTTCGTTTTCAAGGTTTTTTTTTTTTTTAAAAACACTTCATGTTATCTAATCCAAATACCCAACTGGGATCTAATTTCTGATTTGACTCATCATCACGTATCATTTATATTTTGAATCAAATTAGCAATTTTAATGCAAATGTCCTTTCCAGGGAAATAAGGAAAGTAATTATTCCTGTTTTGGTGGGATTTAGAGTCAGCTGATATAGACTGACTGGAGAAGACTTATTTAGTTGCTTTCTTAACTAGAAATGCAACCATGGACATCAGTGACGCCACCATTAATAAAGATGTACATTTAAATGTAGTTCACACGTGGATATTGTTTTTTAGCAATCCAGTCCTCAAGGCATTGTGGTGCTATCCTGTGATCTTCAGAGTAGGTTGGGAAGAAAATACTCCAAGCCTGTCATCTCCTATGGTGTCATGTAATTGAAAATCAAGATAACCACATGGTGTGTGTGTGTGTGTGTGTGTGTGACAACTCTCGCTGTTTTATGTGATGGCACTGAGCTCACTGACAAAAGAGGCGTCTGCAGAGCATGGGTTTGGGTTTGTGATAACCAGAAATTGTGCACAAGCCACAGGGGCTAGATGAACAACCAATGAGCAGCAAGAAGTCAGAGAGTCATTGGTTAATACTGGTGTGACCAGCTGGTGATATCACAGACTAGTTAATGGGCCAAGGATCCTGAATGACCTACGGGTTTATGAACTTCTTTATGAGAGTGTTCTTTTGCACCCCTTTACCTTCCTTGAGTTTTCAGAGAAAAAAAAAAACAAACCTGTATTTTTGGTGTCTTTTTCCAGGTGGTGGTCAAGACACTGTCATTTACTATCTGGGGACCACTCTGAACACTGTTTTATACTGACTTTATGTTGTTGTTGTTGTTAGGTGTCATCGAATTAAGTCTGACTCATAGTGACCCTCACAGGGTTTTCAATGGCTGATTGATTCAGGATTGTTTCAGGAGTGGGCTTCTGTGTCCTTCTATTTTTGCGGTGCTGGGGATGGAACCAGGGCCTTAGAGAGTGCAGACCAGCACTCTACCAACTGAGCTAAACCCCAACCCCAGTGTAGTTGCAAGAAATTAAACAAGATGAGACTCCTAGGGTCACTTAGAATGCTTGATGTTCTAATATTGAAAGAGCTGCCTTCCTCAAACAAACAAGAACAAAGTTCATCCCACAAACTTATATTTAAAACACTGTTTTACGAGTGAGGAAAAAGACATTAAGTATGGAAAAGAGGGTAAAACAGGAATTCTAAGCCCAGTAACCGGGTTAGGATTAAGTTTAGTGTTGTTGTTAGGTGCAGTGGAGTCAGTGTCTGACTCATAGCGACCCTACTTACAACAGATGAAACACTATTGCCAGTGCTTCTCTGCTATTCATAGGGTTTTCAATGGTTGATTGTTTTTTTCGAGTGTGCTACCAGGTCCTTCTTCACCAGATGGAACATACAGAAATCAAATTGACTACATATGTGCAAAGAGACGATGGAAAAGCTCTGTACAAAATGTCAAAACAAGACCAGGTGCTGACTGTGGATCAGACCATCAACTTCTCATATGCAAGTTCAAACTGAAGCTGAAGAAAATTAGAACAAGTATACGAGAGCCACAGTATGACCTTGAGTATAT
>VMDO01023512.1:0-31481 GCA_007922755.1 Pedetes capensis | reverse complement strand
TTGAAACATCTCTATTGGTATCCCATCAATTCCTGGAGCCTTGTGTTTCGCCAGTTCTTTCAAGGCAGCTTCCACTTCATCCTTCAACACCATTGGTTCCTCTTCATATGCAACCTCTTGGAATGGTTGGTCATCTACCAATTCTTTCTTGTATAATGACTCTGTGTATTCTTCCCATCTTCTTTTGATGTTTCCTGCACCATTTAATAGTTTCCCTGTAGAATCTTTCACTACTGCCACTCGAGGCTTGAATTTTTTCGTCACTTCCTTAAGCTTGAGAAACACAGAGTGTGTTCTTCCCTTTTGGTTTTCTGCCTCCAGCTCCTTGCACATGTCGTTATAATATTTGTTTTTGTCTTCCCAAGCTGCCTTCTGAAATCTTCTGTTTAGTTCCTTAACTTCCTCATGTCTTCCTTTTGCTTTAGCTGCTCGATGTTCAAGGGCAAGGTCCAGTGTCTCTTTTGACATGTAATTTGGTCTTTTCTTTTTTTCTTGTCTTTTAAAGAACTTTTTGCTTCCTTCTTGAATGATATCTTTTATGGCATGCCACAACTCTTCTGGTCTCCTATCATTTGTGTCTAATGCATTAAACCTATTTTTGAGGTGGTCTCTCAACTCAGGTGAGATATACTCAAGGTCATACTGTGGCTCTCGTATACTTGTTCTAATTTTCTTCAGCTTCAGTTTGAACTTGCATATGAGAAGTTGATGGTCTGATCCACAGTCAGCACCTGGTCTTGTTTTGACATTTTGTACAGAGCTTTTCCATCATCTCTTTCCACATATGTAGTCAATTTGATTCCTGTATGTTCCATCTGGTGAAGTTCATGTGTATAGTCTTCATCTATGATGTTGAAAAAATGTATTTGCAATGAAAAGGTCATTGATCTGACAAAATTCTATCATGTGATCTCCAGCTTCGTTTCTGTCACCAAGACCATATTTTCCAACTACTGAGCCTTCTTCTTTGTTTCCAACCTTTGCGTTCCAGTCACCAGTGATTATCAGTATGTCTTGGTTGCATGTTTGATCTATTTCAGATTGCAGAAGCTGATAGAAGTCTTCCCTTTTTTCATTTGTGCCCTTAGTGGTGGGTGCATAAATTTGAATAATAGTCATATTAACCGGCCTTCCTTGTAGACTTATGGATATTATTCTATCACTGACAACACTGTATTTCATGACAGATCTTGAAATGTCTTTTTTGATGATGAATGCAACCCCATTTCTCTTTAGTTTATCATTCCCAGCATAGTAGACCATATGATTATCTGACTCAAAATGGCCTATGCCGGTCCATATTTTAGCTCTCTGATGCCTAGAATGTCAATGTTTGTTGTTGTTAGGTGCCATAGAGTTGGTATCCAACTCATAGCAGCCCTCATAGGGTTTTCAATGGCTATTTCGGGATTGCCTTGGGAGTGGATTGCCAGGCCCTTCTCCTATGTCAATGTTTATGTGCTCCATTTCTCTTTTAATGATTTCTAATTTTCCTAGATTCATACTACGTACATTCCATGTTCCAATTATTAATGGATGTTTACAGTTGTTTCTCCTCATTTTGAGTCGTGCCACATCAGCAAGTTGAGCACCCTTGGGCTTTACTCCATTTCCGTCATCACGGTAGACTCTACCTGGAGGAGGTAACTCTTCCCTAGTAGTCTTTTGAGTGCCTTCCAACCTGGGGGGCTCATTTTCTGGCACTATATCTGACAGTGTCTCTTTGCTATCCATAGGATTTTCAATGGCTAATTGTTTCGGGAGTGGTTCGCCAGGTCCTACTCCCTAGTCTGTCTTAGTCTGGAAGCTCAGCTGTAAACCTGTCCATCATGGGTAACCTTGCTTATGTCCACTCTTCCCCAGTAGTCTTTTGAGTGCCTTCCAACTTGGGGGGCTCATTTTCCAGCACTATATCTGACAGTGTCTCTTTGCTATCCATAGGGTTTTCAATGGCTGGTTGTTTCGGGAGTGGCTCACCAGGTCCTACTCCCTTCTGAACAGGTAGATTACCGTAAAACAAGCTGCCTAAGACCTGGAGAAAAAAACATCTGCAGGCTGTGCTGTGTGCAGTGGTGCATGCCTATAATCCAAGTAACTCGAGAAGCTGAGGAAGGAGGATTGTAAGCTTGAGGCCAGAGGCAGTAGTGTAACTTAGTGAGGCCCTGTCTCAACATAATGAGTAAAAAATGGGCTGGTAGTGTAGCTTAGTAGTGGAGCCCCACTTGGAAAGCATGTGTGAGGCCCTGGGTCCAACACCCTAGTACTGAAAAAAGAAAAAAATGATCTGCAGGCCAAGGGTGTGTGTGACTCATGTAAAGGATAGCCCGTGCATTGCTTCCTAAGCCCTGAGATGTGCAGGTCTGTTTAGGAGACAGGGGAGTCAGGCTGGGTGTCAGGTTTGGGGGCTGAAAAGGTTTAGCGCAGTTCAAGAATAATCATCATCACTCCCTTGTCATCTGAGTGCCATTTACTCAGGAGGAGCTTGCTTTAATCATTAAAGACTTGCACCTTTGTTCTACACACTGCTCTGGCTGTACATTTCCCAATAATCAGCTCTGTGAAGAAGGGAAGAACGCCCCTGGGCAGAGGGGCCCTCCAGCTGTGCTTCTCACACAGCTTCAGGGACCACTCTGGGCATGCTGCTGTCCCTTACTCCTCCATCTTCCCAAGACAACACATGTTCTCACAGCTGATACAGAGAACATTCAGAGAAACAAAGTGATCATGTAACCCAGATGTCATTAATGGAGACAATCTTTGGTGCAGTATTTTCTAGTGTGATATATATGCTAGCACCCTGCCAGATCTCTTACATACACAGGATAGAATTTTGTTCTACACTGATTTACAGCACAATTCTCACATCTTCCCTCCACCCTGCCTATTCACTCTGAACAGTGGGGTAGAGTCACCATATACAAACTGCTTAACTGAAGCCTTGGATTGCAGCCATACCATGGTGGCATCCAATCCCATCAGGTCTCAGAAGCTAAGCACGATCAGGCCTGGTTAGTACTTGGATGGGAGACCACCTGGGAATACCAGGTGCTGTAGGCTTGGGAGAAGGACCCAGCAACCCACTCCCAAACAACAATCAGCCACTGAAAACCCTATGAATAGCAGAGAAGCACTGACAATACTGTTTTGCCTGTTGCACATAGGGTTGCTATGAGTCAGACACCAACTCAATGGCACCTAACAACAACAAATGAAGGCTTGATATGGACCATTGAGGCTGATTTGAAACACTTATTACTTAATTTTGTTTTCAGTACTAGGGATTGAATGTAGGACCTCACACATGCTAGGAAAATGCTTCACCACAGAGCAGCACCCTCAGCCTGCGTCTTAATTTTTCCTTTTCTTTTCTTTTCTTTTCTTTTCTTTTCTTTTCTTTTTTTCTGAGACAGCCTCTCACTGAGTTGCACAGGTGGCCTCTGGCCTCAAACTCACAATCCTTCTACCTCAGCTTCCTGAATCACTGGGATTATGGGCTGTGTAAGATGGTGCCTTGGCTGACAGGTACTTTTTACAAGCACTCTGAAGTCATTGTGCCATTCACAACTGTCATTGTGTCTGTCACTATTCTTTTTTATTATTTATATTATACTATTTGTGTGGTGTCATGTGGCAATTTGATACTATTCCTTGGCTTCCACTGCAGCAGCTAAGTCTCCTGTCAAACTAATTCACATTCCTTTGGAGGTATTGTTTCTTATCCTTGGGTGTTTTATAAATTTTTTATTTTTGATGTTCTGAAATTTTGCTATATGGTAAATTTAAAAAATTAATCATTAGGGCTTCAAATAAGACTCAGTAGTGGAACATTTGCCTGAAATATGAGGCCCTGTGTTTGCTCCCCAGTGAAACAGATGAGGGACCCACTTCTCCAAGGGGTGCTGAGCAGGTGTTAGGTATTGTGAAATCACTGTTTTAGTTAGTTATCACTGTTTTTGTTGTTGTTGTTGTTAGGTGCTGTTGAGTTGGTGTCCAACTCATAGCAGCCCTACATATAACAGGTGAAACACTATTGTCATGTTTCTCTGCTATTCATAGGGTTTTCAATGGTGGATTGATTTTTGGGAGTGGGTTGCCAGGATGGAGGAAAAGATTTATTGAGAGCTCACAGTTAAAGGTCTGGTTCCTAATGGTGCAAGGTATGGTGGTAGGGCAGGCATTTGGGGAGATGGTTGGATCCAAGGCAAACAACCTCAGGGCATCACAGGGCAGAAGACAGAGAGAGAGAGAGAGAGAGAGAGAGACCTGGGCTGTGGTCTGAGGTAAAAACCTCCAAAGACCCACTCTCAGGGAGCCATTTCTGCAAAGCTACATTCTGCCTCCTGAATTTTCCATAGTTTCCACAGATAGCACTACCAGCTGGGGGCCAAGTGTTAAAACACATGACCTTTGGGGGACATTTCACATTTAAACCATGAAAATCATGATTAGTTTTAATGATAAGTTCTTCAAGTCCTTATTGTAAACACTCCTAAAGATGTTTATTTTCCTGTAAATAAGCAATGATGTTGGGGCATGAAAAATTCAAATCCATAATTGGACTCTCCTTTGTTGTCCTGGCTGCCTTGAGTAAAATGACTATCAGTCAAGCAGTCAGCCAAACCACCCTTATATCAGCACCAGCCATTTTGGACACTCCATAGGCGCATTAGGGAAGCTACATCAGGACTGCAACTGTTTGCTCTGGCTCCTGAGGGTGTGGCCCTCACCACAACAGTTTCAAGAAGCTTGTGCAGGACTTTCCATGCAATCATTTCTATCTAGGCCAGAGTAGGAGCACTTCTCCTGGTGGCCTAGCAGAGGGACTGCTGTAACTTGTGCAAAAGGGACAATGCCATGATTGGTGTAAATACCCCTTTTCTGGCTATGTAAAAGCCTATCCTGCTCACTTGGTGAACCCTACTGAGCTGCCTCTCCTGATGCTGCAACATTAGGCCTAATAAAAGTCTTCACCCAAGTGATCTTTTCTTGCCTACTTTTAGTACAGCAGGCTGAGCTGGTTACATGCAAGCAGCAGCAGCAGCAGCAGCAGCAGCAGCAGCAGCAGCAGCAGCAGCAGCAGCAGCAGCAGCAGCAGCAGCAAAGTGGCCTTAGTACTAATTTCAGAGCAGCCAGCATGCTGAGCATCAGAAGTAGTGGAGTGCCCAGCTGTTTAGATGGCTGTAGAAAAGGAAGAACCCTTTAGCCAGGTGCCATGGTGCAGGGTTATAATCCCAGCAACTTTGGAAGCTGAGGCAAGAGGATCACAAGTTTGAGCATAGAAGTAGCCCGCATAGTTTAGGGAGACCCCGTCTCAAAATAAAAAATAAAAAAGGGATCAGAGGTGTAGTTCAGTGGTAGAGTACTTGCCTAGTACATTTGAGGCTCAAGAAAAAGAAGTGGAGCCATAGAGACAGCAGGCCAAACTGCAGAAACAAGGGACCCATGGAAACTGCATATCTTTGACAAGCAGCCAGCTGCTTGACAGTTGAAGAAGAGGCAGAGCCACAAGATTGGTGGCTGACAGTGGCAGAAGCAGCAGCAGTGGCAAAAGAAGTAGTGGTATTTGCCTCCTCAGTGGTAACAGCTATGACAAAGGCCATGGCAAGCTGTAACAGTGGCCATTGTCAGAGGCTGAGTAATCCTGTTATCTAGGCCTGGAAGCTGCAGCACAAGCCATTTCCAAGGGCTGAGGAATACTGACTTCCTAGGCCTACACAGGAGATTTAACACTTGTGGAGCTAAGGATTGCAATATTTTAGGACTGCATAAGAGCTGTAACACTTGTAGGGCTAAGGGTCCCAGTATCTTGAGGCCTGCACAAGATCTATAACACTTAGAGGGCACCACCTGCTGCTGCTCCTGTATGTCTGCTATCTCTGCTCACTGTTGTCAAATGCCAAGGGATACAAAAGCTGCTAAAGACCAGCATTTGAAGAGCTGCTTCTTGCCTACTCACAATTTCTGTCTGGGATAGAGTGCCACTCTGCGATCTCTGAGGCCCTCGGTTTGATCCCCAGAACAGCAAAAATGAGAGAAAGACATGGCAATCCACTCCTGAAGGAATCTTGAAACAATCAGCCATTGAAAACTCTATGAGGGTTGCTAGGAGTTGGAATCAACTCAATGGCACCTAACAACAACAAGAGCCAAAGGACTCCAGCACCTAGTTGTCAATACTAGTGCCACAAAAATAAAATAAAAAATTTAAAAATTCTCCTTAGGATTTGCTGGGCTTCCTGAATCTGAGAGCTGGAATTCTGTTGGTTTTGCTAAAGTCTCCGTAATTCTTCCTACAAATAGTGTATCATTCATTCTCTGTTTTTTCTGATGCTTTGGTTAGATTTCCTCTCAACCTCTACCTCTCTTCTTTCCTATTTTCTTGACTATATTCTTGTGATTTCTTCAAATCTATTTCCTAATTCATTTGTTCTGTAATAGTACTAAACCCATTTGGGGTTTACTTCAAAATATGTATGTGTGTCAAAATTATTTGGTACTTTGAAAAATCTGCTTGATTCTTTTTTGATATTTAAAAACATATGTAATTTTATATTCTGTGCCTGATAGTCCCAACACCTATAGTTTCTTCAGGTGTTACGTTGACACTTACTCATGGTCCCTTGTTTCTGTATGCAATTTGTCAATGTTTTTATTATGAGCTCATTAATTCTTGGAAATGTTATCTGACAGAATTCTTGGAAGACTTACTAGAAGATAGGTTCTTCCTATTAGGATTTGTGTTTGTCTCTGGTAGAGATCTGACGGTGCTTCCTGCCTGCAATCATGTTAAGTTACATTCCTGACTTCAGGATTTTCAACACTACGCCAGTACACATGAATTTGTGCTAAAACCCGTAAGAGGGCTAGCTGGGTAGGGCCGGTTTTGTCCTCATAATCCAGCACTATGGTTCAGAAGAGCTCTTTTCTGTTTTGTTTCAGCGGTCTCTAGCAGAGTGCAGAGCTGTTTTGAGCTTCCTTTCACAATTAGGAGACTTTTCCTAATAGATGCCACAAAGGCCCAGAGGCTTTGTATCCTGCCCTCTGTGTGTGAGTACTACAGCCTAGGTCCAGCAGGGTTTAGCAAAAGTCATACTGTGCTCTTCTCTGGGTTCTTGCTCTCATTATTATTATTATTTCCTAATCTCATATGTCTTTGTTTACTTGCTAGCTAACTGATTCACTTAAAAATACAGTTTGTAATTCATCCAAAAGTTTCAGCAATAGGATCTGTCTGGATCTTTAGGACATACTGGCAACCCAGGCTGTTTTCACCCACACAGGAGACTAGTGAGTCACAGATAAAGCCAGGCGTGGTGGCTCATACCTGTAATCCCAGAACTCAGGAAGCTGAGGCAGGAGGATCATGAGTTTGAGCCCAGCCTGGGCTACACAGCAAGTTCTTAGTGAGCCTCAGAAACTTAGCAAGACCATGTCTCAATAAAGAAAAATAAAAGGAAGAAAGGAAGAAAGGAAGGAAGGAAGGAAGGAAGGAAGGAGAGAAAGGAAAGAAAGAAAAAGAAAGAAAAAGAAAAAAGAAAGAAAGAAAAAGAAGAGAGAATGCAGAGGCCCTCGTGCACATGTAAGAAGCACCAGTGTTTCAGGAGGGGCAGGCAGGGTAACCTGTAAGTGTCTGGAAGCCATCTACAAGCTCACACCTGTCCAAGGAGGAAGGTCAGACAGTAAGCAGAATACTCTAGCCATTGTGGGCATTTCCACTCTGGCACTCTATCAGTCATGGTTGATTATTCTATTAAAATATGCAATAATTATGAATTGCATAGTTTACCATGTAACATTTCCAAATTTAAAAACAAAGCAACCCCCCATTGCTCTTTTCTCCAATTCCACAGCCCTCAAAAGCCTTTCTGGCCTACAGAATAAATCTCACTATTAGGCATTTACGTGGGCTGGGATTTAGCTCAGTTGGTAGAGTGCTGCTCCATACTTTCTGAGGACCTGGGTTTGATACCCAGCACTGCAAAAATGGGAGAAGGATGTGGCAATCCACCCCTAAAAACAATCAGCCATTGAAAACCCTATGATGGTCACTATGAGTCAAACCTGACTTGACAGCACCTCACAACAACAAACAACAAGCATTTACAGCAGAGTTTATGATGAGAATACACTATATATGCTGGCACATACTCTCGGATGATGAATTTTGAAGTGGATCATAAAGGCCACCCACCCATGATGAAGAACTTTCTCTGATTCCTACAACATCTGCTTCTGCCACGCTCTTCCCTCTCATGGTGCCTATGCAGCTGGCTTTACATCCTAGTTCCAGAAAGTCTCCCGGGCACATACCCAGATCAGGCTCTCTTGACACTTCTTTGCAAGCTTTGCTAGTCATCATTCAAGTTTAACCCAAGCCTGAGATCCAGCAGACTCTTATCGAATGTCAGCTTGCCTCTAAGCATCGTGGCTCCAGGTTGGCATGGGCCACAGCAGTAAGTGGAATGAAGGCTTCCTGGAGAAAGGAAAGCTTAGCTGGGCTGTGAGAGATGTCAGTGAGACAAAGCTGACTAGGGAGTCGCCAATGATGAAGCAAGACAAGATCATCCCAGAGGGTGGATGCCCCACAGAGACATCTGATTCTGCCACGGCCACCTGGCCTGGCCTCACCTGTGCGAGCTGATGACGGTTCTCCAGAATGATCTCTAGCAGCCCAGCTTGTTGGGTAGGTTGGCTTTTATAAAGTGTATGACAGTGACTGAGGTCTCTCCCAACTCCTGGTTCTGACAATGCTGTTTCTACCACTCATTTCAAAAAGCATTTGAAGGAACTTGACCACATGTCAATTTAAGAGTGTATCTTTTTCTTTTTCTTTCTTCTTAGTTTTTTGCTTTTTTGGGGGGGAGGATTTGAGAGAGAATCTTGCTATGTAGGCCAAGCTGGCCTCAAACTTGCAATCCTCCTGCCTCAGCCTCCTGAGTGCTGGGATTACAGGTGTGCACCATCATGCCCAGCTCACCTGGAAATCCCGAAGTGCCTAAAATGAGCCCAGGATGAAAGGCAGTGTTGTGCACCCTTTTCGTGGCCTCTAGTTGCTCAATGGCACCCTGAGATGCAGATGTTCCAGCTCTGCATAGTTTCTCACCATTGTGACAGGCATATAGAGGAGTTAGGGAGAAACTGTCACAGCAGCTCAGCAGTTAGAAAGGGTGACGATGAGGGAAAGAGGTACCATGGCTTAGTACACCAAGTTGTCCAAGAGAGATGAGCCCTCTGGCATTCCAACAGTCCTTGGAAACCTTGTTTTGTTGCTAGGTTCCATTGAGTTGAGTCCAACTCATAGTGACCCTATGTACAACAGAACAAAACACTCCCCAACACCGCCATGCCCAGCACTATGTCGGTGCTTCTCTGTTATTCATAGGATTTTTGTGTGTGTGTGTGTGTGCCCTAACTTTAACCCTACCCATGTTACAGATCCCATCCCTGAGCACAACCCTAACACTAACACGAAATATAACCTAACCCTTAGCCCTAACCACTAACACGAAATATAACCCTAACTCTAATCAGAGACACGCTTAGACATTGAATTTAAATTAAAATTTGTATGGTGCCCTAACTTTAACCCTACCCATTGCACAGATCCTATCCCTGATCACAATTGGAACACTAACACAAAATATAACCCTAACCCTACCCCTAACCCTTATCCTTAACCCTAAACCTAATCTGAGACACTGCACTCAGACATGGCTGCTGTGCTATTAGGTGCCGTCGAGTTGGCATCTGACTCATAGCAACCCTCATAGGGTTTTCAATGGCTGACTGTTTCGGGATTGCTTTGGGAGTGGATTGCCAGGCCCTTCTCCCATTTTTGAGGTGCTGGGAATTGAACTCGGGACCTCAGAGACTGCAGCGCAGCGCTCTACCAACTGAGCTAAATCCCAGCCCCCAGACATGGCAGTTGAACTCAAATTTGTATGGTGCACTAACTTTAACCCTCCCCTTGCACAGATCCCATCCCTGATCACAATGGTAATATTAACACAAAACATAACACCAACCCTAGCCCTAACCCATAACCCTAACCCTAACCCTAACCCTAATCTGAGACTCTATACTCAGACATTGCAGTTGATTTCATATCCATATGGTGTCCTAACTTAACCCTCCCCATTGCACAGATCCCATCCCTGATCACAATCCTAACACTAACACGAACCCTAACCCTAACCCTCCCCCTATGCCTTAACCCTATCCATAACCCTAACCCTACACTCAGACACTACATTCTGACACTGCAGTTGAATTCAAATTTGTTGGTGCCCTAACTTTAACACTCCCTGCTGCACATATCACTTCCCTGAGCTAAACCTTAACACTAACGAGAACCCTAACCCTAACCCTAGCCCTAAACAATAACTCTTGCACTAACCCTACCTAAATCTCAGGCACTGCACTCAAACAGTGCAGTTGAATTCAAATTAGTGTGGTGTCCTAGCTTAAATCCACCCCTTTGGAAAGATCCTGTCCACTCATAGGATTTTTGATGGCTGATTGTTTCAGGAGTGGGCTGCCAGGTCCTCAGAGCACTCAGGGCCTCAGAGCACGCAGAGCAGTACTCCAACCCCTTGAAAACCTTAGAGCCCTTTTAAGACTGTATATTCTCGAATCTAAACCACACCCTTTCAGAAGTGTTGTTGTTGTTCTTAGGTGCCACTGAGTCATGTCTAACTCATAGCAATCCTCATAGGGTTTTCAATGGTTGTTTCAGGATTGTCTCAGCAGTGGATTGCCACATCCTTCTCCCATTTTTGTGGTGCTGGGAATTGAACCTGGGACCTCAGAGACTGCAGAGCAGCACTCTACCAACTGAGCTAAATCCAAACCCCTTCAAAAGTTTTAGAGGTGAAAAAAATCAGATGCGGAGTAGAATCGCATGCAGATAAGATTCATGGTAATAGCTGGTCTTGGGGAAAATTATAGAACCATTGTACATGTCATAAAAACAACATGATGCAATGATTTTATTTATTTATTATTATTTTATTTATAATTTACCTCTTATTCATGACACTTGTCACTGCTTGTAACTGAAATATTGTCAGCACTCACCATCATTTCATGGTCATATTCGGTCACCTAAGGACAGGGAGCAGTGGAAGGAAAGGAGTAGATTAGAATTGCAAACTAACTTCTTTCCTGTTAAGCAATCGCCCAAACCTCAGTGCAGATTGGATTCTATAGTATACAGTACATACATGCGGGTGGTTTTAAAGACAAAAATCAATGTCCCCCTTCTTTCTATTTGAGTCAGCTCTCTAAGGCTACCTTGGGACATGGCTTCCTCTATGTAAACTTTGCATAATAAAGCTTTCTTCCAGACTCTGAAAGCAGCCTGCTCTGTCCTCACGCACTCCCAATCAGAGGGCCCTGCAGTTGAGTGTCTCACCAGGAGGTGGCTACAGATGATCAGACAGAGCAGACATAATGACCAGCCCAGCAGTGTCCCACTGAACAAGAGGCCTCTCTTGTCCTCAGCTAGGGACAGTGCTGAGGACAAGCAAGGCACAGTCTGGTGACACCTGTGAAGCTGTGACGGAGGACAGGCCTCTTTCAGAGCAGCAGGACGACCCCCAATGGCCAAGGCAGATCCCCACCTACAAGCTCCTGGCCCAGTACCACACTCCAGCTCCAAGGAGGTGCTGGATAATCATGAGGGCTCAAAGGGCAACCAGACAAAGCAAGTCACCTGACACACACTGAGAGCCACTTAACTTCTGTCAACAGGAGGCTGAGCTAGAAAAACACTTAAGGACCCAGCATGCAGGTACACCACCAAGGATTCTTTCACAGTGCCTGGCAAGGCCTAGAAACTTTAAAATATCCTTTCATGGGCTGGGTGCAGTGGTGTGCGGTAGACAGAGGGAGGAGGCTTGCAAGTTCCAGGCTAGAGGCAGCTTGTATAACTTAGAGAGACCATGTCTCAAGATAAAAAATTAAAAAGAGGCTGGGGGAGCAGCTCAATGGTAGAACTTACAAAGTATGTGCAAGGCCCTGGGTTCAGCCTCCTAGTGCTCCAATAAAATAAAATAAAATATAAAATGTACTTTCACAGGCCCATCTTAAGACCCTTCTTTGAATATTATAATAGATCTCCAAGAACACCAACTGTCTGCTGGGATATTCCAACATCCCAGCATCAGGCCTTTGCTAAGGCCTGATGAGAATCATATCCACTGAGTACTGGATGCCAGGCCCAGGGCTGAGAGATGTGTGTGTTTGTGAAAGGAAGGAGGGCTGCCTGTGTGTGTGCAGTGGGAAGCCAGAGCAGTCTGGGTGGGGCCTGCCATTCCTAGGCCCTGAGCCTGAAATCACATTGCAGCCCTGTCCTGGAGAAAGTGGACCTGAATGAGCATCTCCTTCCTAGTGAAACTTGTTCTTAGTGAAAGTGAGGCAAAGTAGAAAGATAGGGAAATTTGGAGGACATAGAAAGGGAAAGAGCTTTCACCCTACCAACTCCTTTGTGTCTCGCCAGCTGAGAATCAAGACTGACACAACTACCAAAAACTGCTGTGAGGACTGCCTGCATAAAGACATTACTTTGGGCAGAGATTTTAAATAATGAAAATGGTAAAATAGTAATAAGCCACGCTTGGGGTCAAATTGTATGTAACCCTTGAGTTTGACTCTGTGTTTTTCCCTCTATAATTCTGTGCTGCTTTGAGACATGCCCAGGGAGCTCCCTCATGATTTTTTACTTAACCCTAAACAATGGAACTTCTTTTGATGTTTTTGGCACCTCCCTAGCCCATGATGGCCCTTTCTTGGCACTTGAGGTTCATGTCACCCTGAGTGTCCAGGGCTGACATCACATGAGGGGTGCCCTAGGTTAAAGAAAACTAGAGAAAACACGTGCCCAGGGGAAGCCCATGTCTGTCCTGGATGCCCATCTCTCTCTGAGGGCCCACATGTGTTCTAAAGTATGGACTTAATAAACTGTACAACCTTGTTTCACTTGCTGACTCATCCTGAAATTCTTTTCTGCAATGAAGCCAAGGACCCAACTTAACCTAAGTGGAGGACCCAAAGAGGGGAGCTCTTTAGGCTAGGTGACCACACTGAGCTGGACCTCTGCTATGCTGTGGGTGACAACTTGAGGTGCTAGACAATGAACAACTACATATAAGAAGCTCACACTTGAAGAAACATTAGATTCAACCATGAGATTTCCACATTTTAAATTTTTTGAAATTAAAAATTATTTGTGGTACTTAGAGGTTAAACTCAGAGCCTCACATACACTTTGCAAGTGCTCTACCACTGGAATGCACCCCCAATCCCTTTTTTACTTTCTATTTTGAGTCTGGGTCTCACTAAGTCACACAGGCTGCCTCTGGCCTCAAGCCTGTGATTCTCTTGCCTCTGCCTCCCAAGTCACTGGGATTACATGTATGTGCTACTGCACCTGGATGATTTCCACATTTTTGGGTTAAATGGTTAAGGATTCATATAGTTCAACCTAAACACATCATGACATGCATGCAGATCCCAGCCTTGGCAGATGTCAGCAGGAGAAGCCAGCGAGATCTAGGTGGTTTGGGAAGAGATCAAGGAGAATACATGAAGGGCCACTGTAAGAAGGGGACATGAAGTACAAGGGCCCTCAGGACAGGAGGCTCTGGGGACTTCAGGGCACTTCAGGTAGGACAGCAAGAGGGGAAGCAGGTTGGTCAGTAGGGAAAGGGAAGTCCTCAGAGGGGCTCCCAGTTTAGGTAAGGAGCTCAGTTTTGCCCTCCAGTCACCAGGTAACATTGAAGACTGAAAGCAGAGGGGTGATGAGTCTGATTCGGGCCAGCTAGGCCAATAGGAACAATACATACCAAAAGCATGAGCAGGTCACAAAAAGCTGCCAGAATGACAAAGTGATTCAATGTTCAGAAATATAGCTTCTGAGCCTGTCTCTGAGTGTAGAGAAAGCCAGAGCAGTCCCCACAGACAAATATCAAAATGTTACTGGTGTACAGCAGAGAGATGCAGCTCAGTGTGGCCACCTAACCTGAGGAGGTCCCCTAGTTGGGCCCTCCACTCAAGTTAAGCCAGTCCTTGGCTTCATCACAGAAAAGAATTTCAGGACAAGTCAGGAAAAGTGAAGCAAAGTTATAGAGTATTAAGTTCATATTGCCAATTAAGTGCGGGCAGAAAGAGAGATAGAGGGAGGGAGAGAAAGAGAGATTCAAGACATGGAGGTGGACTTCCCATGAGGGCAAAGAAGAAGCAATAGAGACTGGTGCACATGTTCCCTCCTGTTTTATTTAACCTAGGGCACATCCCATGTGATGTCAGTCCTGGATGTCCAGTTCTGGCCACCTAGTATGACATGAGTCTCAAGCTCTCCCTAGAAAGGCCCCTGTAGTGGTTTAGGGAGGTGCCAATAAGATTGAAAGAACTTCCATTGTTTAGGTTTTTCTACTGGAGGAAATTCCCTTCAGTAAAATGAGATTATAAGATGGTTTGGGAGGTACATTATATGTTGCTGTTGTTGTTGTTGTTAGGTGTTGTTAGGTGTCAAGTCAGGCCCAACTCATAGCAACCTTACATACAACAGAACAAAACACTCCCCAACACCATAACATGTTCAGCATTGTCAATTCTTCTCTGCTATTCTTAGGGTTTTCAATGGCTGATTGCTTCAGGATTGCTTTGGGAGTGGATTGCCATGTCCTTCTCCCATTTTTGCAGTGCTGGGGATCAAACCCAGGGCCTCAGAGAGCGCAGAGTAGTACTCTACCAACTGAGCTAAATCCCAAGAAAAGAGTTATGAGGGAGTTGCCTGGGCATGTCTCAGAGGAGCACAGAATTACAAAGGAGAAAGCAAGGTCAAACTCAAAGGGTACATACATGTTGACCCCAAGCATAGCTCATTACTACCTTCATATTTTCATTACTTAAAATGTCTCCCCAAAAGAACATCTCTATGCAGGCAGTCCTCACTGTAGTTTGCTTGGTGGTTGGGTCAAAGTTGCTGATTCTCAGCTGCTGACACTTAAATCAGATCCTGGGGTGAAAACTCTTTCCCTTTCCATGTCCCTCAAATTTCCCTTTTTATCCTGCCTCAGGATGCCCTGCCCATGGGGCCCAGAGCAAGGTTCACAGCCATGCATATCTGCCATTCACCTCAATGAGCCTGAGGTCACCCTGGCTCTTCTCAGAGGTGACGCAGGCCAGGTGTGGGCCCCACTTCTCACAAGACTAGTCCACCTCACTGCTATCATAGCAGGCTTCCTTCTAAGAAGTGCTCAGGGCCATTGTTGCTGTCATGGTAGATTTTGGCCAGTACCTTGTGAATGGTAGGCTCCTCACAGCCTCACCAACCCAGAACTTGAGCCAGAGAAACAGTAATTCCAGCCTTTGAAAGAAAGCAGATACTATAAAAGTCTCACTATTCCCATGGGGCCTGCAGCCATAGCCCTGTGGCATTCGATCCTGTCAGATCTTGGAAGGTAAGTAGGATTGGGCTTGGTTAGTACTTGGATGGGAGACCACCTGGGAACAGCAGGTGCTGTAGGCTTGGGAGACGGACCCGGCAACCCACTCCCAAAAATCAATCCACCATTGAAAACCCTGTGAACAGCACAGAAGCACTGACAATAATGTTTTACCTGTTGTATGTGGGGTCACTGTGAGTCAGATACCAACTTGATGGCACTAACAACAACAACAGGGATTAAGAAAGACCTGGCTTCCAAAGTGATTTCAAATGGGAAAATCCCAAGGTCTTCAGCACCAGTAGCAACTTACTCATTCCCAGATCTAAGATGGGTATGTGAAAAACCAGAGGCAGAGATAGTCCTGGGAGCTAAGAGCAATGAGGAGGACCTCCTGGGGAATCAGAGACTTAATAACAAACACTAGAATCTGAGAGCAAAAGGGGACACTAAGTAGAGATACTTTACCTGTTTTTCTTTTCTGTTTTAGCCAGGAGCTCATCAGTAGAGAATTGTCCTCTTGCTCCTATGGGTAAGGTTTAATTACTTCATCCAAAGAGTCTAGGTCAAGCAACCATCCAACTACAGCTGAGATTTGGCTACAAGTTGATCTATAACAGCCAAGAAGGCAATTTCAGTGCTGAAGACAGAGGACATTGGTAGAACACAAACCCCCTCCAAGACTTGGACAGTGTGAGAAAAACTTTTTTACAGCTGAACTGTGTCCATCAAAATTCATATGTCATCCGAGGCACAGCAGAAATCCAGCTCAGCATGGCTGCCTAGCCTGAGGAGTTCCTGTAGTTGGGTCCCCCACTCAGGTTAAGCCAGGTCCTTGGCTTCATCACACAAAAGAATTTCAGGATGAGTCAGAGAGAGTGAAACAAGGCTGTAGAGTTTAAGTCTACACTTTAGAAAGCATGTGGCCCCTGAAAGAGAGAGAGAGAGAGAGAGAGAGAGAGAGAGAGAGAGAGAAAGAGAGAGAGAGAGAGAGGCATCCAGGACATGGACATGGGCTTCTCAGGAACACCAAAAAGAAAAAGGCCCTGGGCATGTGTTTTCTCCAGTTTTTTTTAACCTCGGGCAATCCCCCCTCCCCATGATGTCAGCCCTGCATGCCCAGCTCTGGGTGCACTCAGTGTGATGTGAGCCTCAAGGGCCTAGAAAGGCCCCGGTCATGGGCTAGAGAGGTGCCAATGAGATCAAAAGAAGTCCCGTTATTTAGACTTAAGAAAAAAAATCACAAGGGAGTTCCCTGGGCACATCTCAAAGCAGCACAGAATTATAGAGGGGAAAACACGGTAAAACTCAAAGGTTACATACATTTTTTACCCCAAGCATGGCTTCTTACTATTTTACCATTGTCATTATTTAAAAATTCTGCCCCAAATAACATCTCTACGCAGGCAGTTGTCACAGTAGTTTTATTGGTGGTTGTATCAAAGTTCTTTCTTGATTCTCAGACTCAAAGCAAATTCTGAGGTGAAAGCTCTTTCCCATTCCATGTCCCCTAAATTTCCATATCTTCCTATCCTGACTCAATTACGAGGAGGCAGGATGGAAATACATAAAAATTTACGGAATATGGGAAGAAAAGGGCTTTCACCCTGGGATCTGGTCTTATGAGCTGAGAACTCCAGCACAGCCACAAAGAGGAAAGCTGCGGTGAGAATGGCCTGCATAGAACCATATGCCTTTCCAGGAATCTCTCTAAGCCAATTAAGGTAAACAGGCCTAGGTAATTTCCCTCCAACAAAAGGTCATAAGAATTTCCTTGACTCTCCCAATCTGCCCGGTGCCTGTCATGGAAAGCCACCCCACTCATCCCCACGGCCCCCTGCACCTGCTGCATGAGGAAGTAGCAGCTTCTGGTTCATTATGCCTCAGCACTGAGCTGCTGCTGAAATCCAGCACTGCGCAAAGTGACTCCTGCACCTCACCTGCCATATCATGAGCACAGAGGGCCTCATGTTTCTCTTCACCAAGGACTCTTTGGGTGACCAGTGGGTTCTTCTAAGAGCCTTAGACCATAAGAGGACTAAGGGAAGGCACATGTGAGACAAACCCAGCTCTGCACCTCTGAGGATTCGAGGCCCTGGTTCCCCTCACCCCCCACCTGCTACCTTCAAGGGCAGCTTGGAGGAGGCAGCAGGTAGTACTCAGGTGCACCTTCAGGAAGTTCTTCACCTGTTCTGGGGTAGCAGCCACTCTTGCAGAGTATCCACTCTACCTCCTTGACCTCCCCACCTTGCAGGTATACTGACTGTACTTCAAATGCACAGCTGGGTCTTCGCTGAAGTTCATGGTTGAGCCCAGGACTTAGAAGAGGCCAGAGAAGAGAGAGTGTGCCTGCCATGTTTGCCTTCCTGATACCAACCTGTCTTCTCTGTGGCCACTGCCTGCCTGCCCATGATGGGCCATCCCTGTTCTCCAGGGGCACACTGCCCAACCTTCATTTGTGTGAAATCTGTCTACCATTGCCAATTCCCAGAAACAGCTAGTCTTCTTTCCACTGCATTTGGCAGGTAAACCTGGAACACATACCTTTTTACCACCAAGGCCGTATTTTCCAGCAATTGAGCCTTCTTCTTTGTTTCTAACTTCTGCATTCCAGTCACCAGTAATTATCAGCTCATCTTGATTGCATGTTCAATCAATTTCAGACTGCAGAAGCTGGTAAAAATCTTCTGTCTTCATTTGTGGCCTTAGTCGTGGGTGTGTAAATTTGAATAAATCATATTGAATAGCCTATGAAGACCTTCAACTAGATAGTTTGACACAGTGTCTGCAACAGTAGACTTAAACATATAAAAGACTGTGTGCCTGGCACAGAGTTAGGGAGTGTTTTGTTCTGCAGTACACAGAGTCACTATGAGTTGGCCCTGACTCGATAGTACCTAACAGCAACTTAGTATGCCTTGATGTACAGGTGTGATCAAAAGACAGCGAGTGCTTACATTAAAAATCATTTATTCTGGTAAAAGACACATTGCCATTAATCCCTCTCAAAATACTCCCCTTGGCTTTGAACACACATATCCCATCATTCTTGCTATTTTCTGAAGCAGTTCTGCAAGTCCTTGTGCCATTGTGGCTGCCTTGATGTCCTGAATCAATTCAAAACGTTTACCTTTTATGATCTTTTTGACTTGAGGGAAGAGCCAGAAGTCACATGGTGCCAGATCTGGTAAGTAAGGTAGATAAGGACACGTGGTGAGGTTTTTATTTGACAGAAATGGCCATACCAGAAGCAATGTGTGACATGAAGCATTGTCATAACAGAGGATGAAACTAAAAACATTCATGAAAGAGGACTTCCAGAACTGCTTCAGAAAGTGGCAAGAACGATGGAGTAAGTGTGTTCAAAGCCAGGGGGAGTACTTTGAAGGGAATTAATGGCAATGGGTCTTTTATGATAATACATTTTTAAAATTTAAACATCTGTCATATATTTTGATCATATCCCGTAAAATACTGGCTCTCTGGCATTTATGGGATTCCTTCTGGGACCAGGCACATTTGGGAGAGACATCTTCAAGGGCTGTCACCTAAGGTAAGCTGAGGGGTTGGGGACAGAGAAGACAGGCCTCCAGCAGGTGTCCCCTATGAGGAGTCTGCCGCACAACATGAAACTGGTGGTGCACATGGGCCCCTCTTTACTGTGCCCCACAGGGAGCCACAAAGGAAATCCCGTAGCAGGGGCTTGGGAGGCTCCTATCACCTACTCCTGGGACCAAGCAGGAAAACTGGTGATAACGTCAAGACGTGCTGCATCAGGGAGGGGCGTTTCCACTCGGGGGGTCCTCAGCTGTAACCATGAGACTGAGCACACGAGAGGCACAGATGGCCTCCTGCTTCTCTCCACCAAGGATGGGAAGAGATTTCTGGGGCCCCCTCCCAGCCCAGACCACTTTGTCTTCTGCATGGCCTTTCCAAAGGGAAGGCAGCTCCCTGAGGGTGAAGCCTTGCCCTCCTCTCATCCAGCACCCTAACCTCATGGGCTCACAGCAGGGCTCCATGGCCCACTGTCCTCAACAAAGCCGCTCTCTCTGTGGCCATCTTCTTCAGTGTGATGGCCACAGAAGAGCCTAGGGAGGCAGCCAGGCTGGCCTCGTCAGTGCAGCCATTAACTGGGAAACACCCACCAGAGAGTGATGGACCCTTCCCTGTGGCTACCGCTCAGGAGCAGGTGAAAATGGCACCTGCTCAGGGCTTCCCAGACCTGGGACCAAGCCCTCTCACTAACCTAGTGCCCAGGGCCTCTAGTACAGAATTTTGAATGACTTCTGTGCCAGGCTGTGCTATAAGAAGACCCAAGGTGCCATTGAGACTTCAAGGATGCAAGAAGGATTCTAAGTCTCCCCACCCCACCCAACCAACTCCATCGATTCCTTTGGAAATACCAGAAAGTGTACCAAAGGCCAGCAACACTAATGAGATGACAGGAACATTGTGCCCTCGACCTAGCACCTGTGGCCGCAAGAGCCACATCCTGCCTGGCTTTGCAGGAAGATGGTGTCAAGTCAGGCAAGTTGACAGCAACTCCTGAGAAAGCAGGTGCAGCCTAAGTCACCTGGCAAGAGACCATATGGTTCACCTTCCTAACTTTTTTTTTTAAGTGCTGGGGGTTGAACCCAGGGCTTCACTCATGCTTTGCAAGAGCTCTACCACTGAGTTGCACCCCCAGCCTGTTTTTTATTCTTTATCCTGACACAGAGTCTTGCTAAGTTGCACAGGCTTTCTCTGGCCTCTAACTTGCAATACTCTCGCGTCTGTCTCCCCAGTTTCTGGGTTATAGGCATGCACCACTGTGCCCAGCTTCCTTCCTAACTCTTGAAGGGTTCAGAGTTGTACCAGGGATTGCATGCCTGGCTGCTCAGAGTACTTGCACCTGCACACAGAGCCAGAGCTTCTGTCCGATGTCAGTGGACAGCATTGCGTGTGGGCGCTCCAGGGACTCCCCCATGGACAAGAGCAAAGAACTTGGTGAACACTGGGAACAAGACAGGGTCTGTCCACAGTGATACACAAAAGATTTAAATGGTGCCCACTCTGGGAACATAGTTGGATCATCCCCTGCTCCCTGAGAGCCAACAGTTTCAAGAATTTCCACTTCACAAGACTGAAAAGCAACTCTCATCGTAAAAAGTAGAAGCAAGGCATAAACTTGGTATAAAACAGTGACCTATATAGTGTCCATCCTAGAACATTCCACAGGTGATAGTGAAACAATATGTACACTAGAACACACTAATTTAGCTTTTGCTAATGGTTTTGGATGCCTACAGTTGTACCACTGTGGCATCCCATCCTGTCAGATCTCGGAAGCTAAGCAGGGTCAGGCCTGCTTAGTACTTGGATGGGAGAACACCTGGGAATACCAGGTACTGTAGGCTTGGGAGGACCCAGAAACCCACTCCCAAAACACAATCAGCCATTTAAAACCCTATGGATAGCAGAGAAGCACTGACAATACTGTTTTGCCTGTTGTATGTAAGGTCACTAAAGTTGAACACTGACTCGACAGCACCAAAAAACAACAGTGGTTTCGGACAGCCCTGACATGTTGTTGATGTTAAAAGGTTGTCTCTACTCCTGCTACTAGACTGAGTTAAAAGTGGACTAAATCGAACAAAAGGTCACATGGTGCCCAGACACATGCTAGACAGGGCAGGTTTGGCAGTGCCCTCAGCAGTAAAGGGCATGGCTCTGGGTAGGCTGGAGAGTGTAAGGCTCATACCGGGCCCACCTCCCCAACGGGCAGACATTTGGGAGCCTGGGGTATGAAAGACTCCACAAACACAGCCACCAGCTGCAAAGGAGTGCCCCAGGGGTGCACCACCCCTTAGGGTGAGGTGAACATGAGCCACAGCCCTCTGGATGTCTCAGATGTCAGGGGAGTGCTCCGGCACTCTCCTGCTGACTTAGCACGCCTTATAGGCCTGAGGGAAATGCATGAGCACCTGATTTCCAAGGACAGGGGCTGCAAGCTCAGGAAGAGAGCAGGATTGGTGGTGGCAACTTGTCAAGAGTACCTGCTTAGCCATACTCCTCAGGGGAGCAGGCAGCTCAGGAACCAGTGCTCAGGGTCCTGTCATGCTGCCACAGCAGCAGCAGTCTTGGTGGCCCCCTGGCCAGGGCTGGACCCCTTTAGGTCTCTTCAGGTCATTTGAGGCCTTTTGTGCAGACTCTGGCCTCCTGTGTTGTGGATCTGAGCGGGCCCACAAGGCTGGAATTGGGCATACAAGGAACACGGAGACTTAACTCCATAAAGCACTGTTACAGCACTGGGATTCGTCCCGCAGCTTGGTGCAGCTTTTCAGTGATCAAGTTTTTCTAGGGTTTTCTATGGCCAGAGCAAAGTGAGGAAGCAAGTCCACAAAATCTTCCTTTAATGAGCTAATCTTCCAGCTACAAATGGTCAGAGGTAAACCTGGAAGTAATAAATCTGCCTGTGTTTACTGGACTGCTCTATTGAATCAAAGGCAGAATTAGGAGTAGGAGTTACATTTAAAAAGCAATAAATATTCCTGGAAAGAATAAGCAATAAATATTCCTGGAAAGAATTTTTTTTCTTTTTGGAGACAGGGCCTTGAATAGCCCAGACTCATCTGGAACCCACTATATAGACCAGGCTGGCCCCAAACTTCTATTGATCCTCTTGCCTCAGCCTCTTGAGTGCTGGGAATACAGATAGGCCCCACCACTACTGGCTAGAGTTTCTTTCTTTCTCTTTCTCTCTTCCTTCCTCCCCCCCCCTTTTTTTGTTGTTCTTTCATCCTTCCTTTCTTCTCTCCTTCCTTCCTTCTTTCCTTTCTTTCTTCATTCCTTCCTTCTTTCTTTTCTTTTTTCTCTTTTTGTATTTTTGTGGGTTTGTTTTTTTGTTTTTGTTTTTGTTTTTGTTTTTGAGACAGGGTCTCATTGTGCAGCCCAGGCTGGCCTGGAACTTACCAGGCTGGATTTGAATTCATGTCAATCCTCCTTGCTCAGCCTCCTGAGTGCTGGGATTATAGGCATGTACCATCATGCCTAGCTTCTGACTAGAATTTCTTATTTTTTAAGAGACAAGGTCTCACTATGTTGCTCAGGCTGACCCTGGACTCCTGGGCTCAGGACAACCTCCTGCCTTAGCCTCCTAAGTAGCCAGGGTACAGGTGCATGCCACTGTGCATGGCTCCTGGGAAGAATTTTGACGAAGCTTAATACCATCTTTATAAGTCTCCTCTGAACTAGGAATGGATGGGACAACATTGTGACCCTGTTGCCACAATGAGTCATTTTACCTCCATCTCTAATGGTATCAGTCCTGACAAGCTGCACTCCCAGGTGTCTTCACCTGCACCCCCACAAAATCTTTCCCACCCCTTCCATCATGGGATACACCAACCCAGTCCTAGACACACTAACCACAGTCTACACCATACTGCTCCAGGGCCACACATGCTTTGGCTTCCCTATTTCCCCTATCATTTGTTTCCTTCAGATCCATCCTCACTGTCCTCTTTTTCTTTTTTTTTAGTTTTTTCTTTTTTCTTTTTCTTTTTCCCTTTTTTGGCACGATATTAGGGTTGTTGAACCCAGGGTCTTGCTCGTGGTAGTCAAGTGCTCCATCACCGAGCTTCACTCCCAGCCCTCTATTTTATTTTATTTTATTTTATTTTATTTTATTTTACTTTATCTTTTTAGACAGTTTTACTGAGCTGTGCAGGCTACCTCTGGCTTTGAACTTTCGATCTCCTGCCTTAACCTCCAGAGCTGCTGGTGTTACGGATGGGGCCCACTGCATCATCATCCTCTTCTTTTTTAACAGCTCCCTTTCACTCAAGCCACAGTGTATTTAAAGAACTCAGACAATATAGATGAGCAAAGACAGAAAGCATTGCCCAGTGCCCCATTTTTTGCTCCATCCCTTGGGTGTGGCTGCTTCTTGGACTGTCTGCTGAGTGTCTGAGTGATGCTTTGTTTCTGTTTCAAATCTCATTCATTAAAAGCCATGATACATAATCACCAAGTCATGAGAGTCCAAATATACCAAACAGTAAATTAACAGAATATTTATTTATTTACTTAGTGTTACTTGGGATTTGAACCAGGGCCTCACACACACTTTGCAAGTACTCTACCACTGAAGTGAACAGAAAAATAGAAAATGATATATCCATATAAGAAGGGATGGAGTACAACATAGATGAATTTCAAAAATACTACACTAAGTGAGGGCAGGCAGATGTAAAGGTTATGTTGTGGCTCCGTTTGCCTTGGTGCCTTAGCACTTGGGATGGTTAGCCTTGTCTGTCCACTTGACTGCGTGAAGAGATGCCCAGGAGTAGGAAGCCACACTCCCAGCTGGGTCCATCACGGCATGTCCAGAGAGGACTGGCACATGAACAGTGCCATCCAACAGGCTGGAGTTCCAGGTGGAGTAAAGGAGAGGAAGAAGCCAGCACAGATGGTAGACAGGCTAAAACTCATCCAGAGCAGAGTGTGTATCTCTAATTGCCACTGCCCTTGGATGTCAGACTATAGTTTCCTCAGCTTCCACACAGACTCTTTTTTTTTTCCCTTTAAAAATTTATTCAGAAAAGTAGAAGAAGCCACAGAATGGAAGATAGTTACAGCATATTAATTGCTCACCCCACCACGAGAGTCCAAATATACCAAACAGTAAGTTAACAGAATATTTATTTATTTAATTAGTGGTACTTGGGATTTGAACCAGGGCCTCACACATACTTTGCAAGTACTCTATCATTGGAGATTTTCTAATGCCCATGTTTCAATGTCCAATTTCCTTGTCACCAAAGAAATAAATAAACCACAATGAAGCCAGGTATGGAGGCCCATGCCTATAATACCAGCATACTGGAGGCTGAGGCAGGAGGATCTCAAGTTCCAAAACAAAACACACACACACACACAAAAAAAAAACCAACTGCAGTGAGTGCACAAGACAGCCAATGAGCAAACGTTCTAATGCCTCCTCGTCCTGGGTGTAGGTGCAGTGAGGTCTCACAGAGAGCTCATGGGCAACATCAGCTGCAGGAAACACGCTCATCAGCAGCAATTCCACTCCTAGTCCTAGAAATGCTTCCATGCAACCCAAATGATGAGGTGGGGACATTTAGCAGCACCTACCCAGTGCAAACAACAAATGCACACATCCAACAGATTGGGGAGATGGTGCATTCACCAGGCAGAAAGTACTCAGTGGGAGGACCCACTAGCTCAGCTTCTAGTTTCTTGGCCCTGTGAGACCTGCAGGATACCACACACAGAAGACCCCCTATAGATTTCAAAGGGCAGCTTGAGAAGACAAAATCAAATATTTTAGTGATATATGCGAAGAGCTGGAGACATGAAAAACAAAAGGAAAAAACATACTCTGTTTTTCTCAAGCTTAAGAAATTGAAGAAAAAATTCAAACCTCGAGTGGCAATAGTGAAAGATTTTATAGGGAAAATATTAAATGATGCAGGAAACATCAAAAGAAGATAGAAGGAATACACAGAGTCATTATACAAAAAAGAATTGGAAGATGACCAACCATTTCAAGAGGCTGCATCTGATCAGGAACCAGTGGGACTAAAGGAAGTAGTACAAGTTGCCTTGAAGGAATTGGTGAAACACAAGGCTCTAGGAATTGATGGAACACCAATAGAGATGTTTCTACAAACAGATGCAGCACTGGAGGTGCCAATGTATTTATGCCAAGAGATTTGGAAAACAGCTACCTGGCCAACTGACTGGAAGAGATCCATATTTGTGCCTATTCCCAAAAAAGGGGATCCAACTGAATGTGGAAACTATTAAACAATGTTATTAATATCATATGCAAGCAAAATTTTACTAAAGATCATTCAAAAGTGACTACAGCAGCAGCCAGGACATCCTCCTGGGCCTCCCCAGGCCTGGCTGGGCCTGGAGAAGGTGGACTCCACCTCTGGGAATATACCCAAGGGGCTGGATGGAGAGAGGAAGTCATAATCTGCCACCCCTGGGGACACGGGAGGATCCACATTGACCAGGACAGGGTCAGGGGTGTGGGCTGGGAGGCTATGGGGCATGGAGCAGGATTGCAGCAGGTGACAGTGATGCTGACTCCCCTATCCCACTGTTCAGATCCTTCTTTCGAGAGCTGATTCATCCAAGACAATTTAGCTCAATGGTTCTTGAACCACAGCTGCACTTGGTTGTCCTTCAGATTCAGCTTGCTGGTCAGGGTTGCTCTTTCCTTGTAGTTTGGGTACCTGGTCTCCTTGAATTTTTTTTCCAGTATGCTCTGCTGCTCTTTGTGGTATGCTGTGTATTCCTGCCGCTGCCTTCTTGGGCATCCTGGAGGTACACGGGGGCCTGAGGGAGCTAGGGAACCTCCAGGCACTGAGAGGCATGGGAGAGAATAGAGAGAATTGTGGGTAACTGGGAGTCTGGGGGTACTGGGAGGCCTGGGAGCACCAGGGGACCTAGGAAAGCCCAGGAAGTCACTGGATTCTTGCATCCTGGCTCCTGCTCTGTTCAGCTTCCACACAGATGCAACACCAGACTTTCTAGGGCACTGTCAGACCTTAGCACCAGGTAGAAACTCTTTAGGTTTCCAGCTCTTGGACTGAGTGGCTACAGATCTTTCTGCAGGTGCAGCTGTGCAACTACCCTACCCGCATCATGTGAACTAATTCAATAAATACTCTCTTATATATTGTATATTTTATATACTATATATTATTCTCAGGAGAAGTACATGGCAATCCACTCCCCCAAGCAATCCCAAAATAATCAGCTCTTGAAAATCCTATGAGGGTTGACTATGAGTTGGACATGACTCTATGGCACCTAACAACAACAACATATATTATTCTATGTTTGCAACCCAACCACCCTGGCACCCAATCCTGTCTGATCTTGGAAGCTAAGCAGGGTGGGCCAGGTTAGTCCTTGGATGGGAGACTGCCTGGGAATACCAGGTGCTGCAAACTAAGGAGAAAGACCCTAACACTCCCCAAACAATCAGCTATTGAAAACTCTATGAATAGCAGAGAAGCACTGACATAGTGCCACATATGGCACAGTGTCAGGTAGTATTTCATTCTGTTGCACATACGGTTGCTATGAGCTGGACCTGACTCAATGGCACCTAACAACAATAACAACATACATTATTCTATAGTATAGTATATAACATGTTATTATATACTATTATATTATATTTTATAATATATCATCTATAATATATACATGCCAAAAATATACACATTTTAAGAGATGTTATCTATTACTTTTAGAAGTTGAATTGAATTATAGTTGCAGTGTGTAGTATGATGTTCTCTTGAAAGACAGTATTGATCAAATGAATGCTAGCACTATGCATTCTTTTTTGTGTGTGTGGTACTGGGATTTGAACTCAGGGTCTCATGCTTGCATGCTTTGCAAGTGCTGGACCACTGAGCTGCACCCTCAGCCCATTTTTAATTTTTTTATTTTTTGAGACAGGGCCTCACTAAGTTATGCAGACTGCCTCTGGTCTTAAACTTGTGATCCTCCTGCCTCTGCCTCCCGAGTCACTGGGATTACAGGTGTTTGCCACCACGCCCGGCTTGCACCATGTATTCTTAAAACAACAAAATAGAAAGTTTTTGTCCTAAGATGCATTTAGATTTTTTTGGCACCCTCTGTATAGTCTATTGGTTCTCTTTCTTGGGAGAACCCTGGCTGATACAGCACTCAACTGCTCTATCCTCAACCAATATTTTTGAGAAAATTCTGGTTTGGTGCTTGACCACCTGTGTGGCACTTGGCCTCCATGCTATAAAACCTATATGAGATGTTGTGCTTACCCGTGACACTTCTACGTGAAACACAAGGGAAAGCGTCAATTCACATGTCTATTTCAAGCAATCAAGACCTGTCTTGGTGCAGTGTTCATGATTTCCTTTTTTTTTTAAACATATATATACATATATGTATACCATAGTCATCATGGCACCCAAGACACCTTCTAGTACTAAAAGTGAAGGAAAAAGGAAAACAGTAAGACAAAACATTGCATTTAAAAAACAACTTATTGCTAAGTATGTGAGGGGCATACATGCATCTGAATTAGCTATCCATTCTGCTGCCAGAACCAATAAATACATTTACATTATCTCCTATGGGAAAAAAGTGGCTGGCACTCCAATTGCTTCCCACTTGACTAGCCTTCTAGAACAGACTGTGGCTGAGTGCCCTGGTACCACTGCATTTCAGATATTTAGAAAAATCAAATCTATTGAGGCAGGAAGCAGATCATGCGCTGCCAATGGGTGGGCTGAGTGACAGCGAATAGGTTCAAGGGAATTTTTGTGAGTGGGGGACATGTTCTAAAATTTGATCATGGCAACAGTACCACAGCTCTATAAACTCACTAAATAACATGTCAGTGTACACATGTATGGGTGAAATTGATGTCATGTAAATTATACACAAATAAAGCTGTCAAAGAAACTACAAATGACCGGACTAGAAGTTCGCCTACAGGATTGGGATAGCTTTTCATTTCAAGTAGCCTTGGATCACAGAAGGAATTTCCTGACTTGAACACCAAGCTGTCCTTGGACCTGTTTAAGAGAACTTGTGTTAAGTGACCTACAAAATATTTAGCATCACAAAGAACAAAAATAAGGAGTAATAGAGTCAGGATGTTAGAGTGAGGGAGTGCCACTGCAAAGGGGAGGCATGCCATCACCTCTGCCCCCACCCACGCAGGGAGCTACAGTGGCCACCGCCTCAGATTAGCCTGCATTTTATACACTTCCTAACACTACAAAGTGGAAAAAGGTAAATGTTTGTAAAAAGTAACAGATGGATATTCAAGGAACAATGTTTCACAATAAAAGGAAGGATATCCACAGGGAGAGTGGTTGCACACACTTGAAATCCCACCCCTCAGGAGGCTGACGCAGGAGGAGCTGGATTTCAAGGGTAGGCTGGGCTCCATAGTGAGACCTTGTCTTATAATGCAAAGGCTGGGGGTGTAGCTCAGTGGTAGAGTGCTTGTGTGGCATGCCCAAGGCCCTGGGTTCAACCCTCAGCACTGCAAAAACAAAACCAAACAAAAAACAGCCAAGGGATACATACAAAGTAAGAAAAACAAAGAAATATTAGAAATCTAGAAAATTTAATAACTTCTTTAATTGAAATTAAAACACTTCACACCTCTTACACCACATGCTCAAAAAATACTTCCAGGGCCGGGTGTGGTGGCGCACACCTGTAATCCCAGCCACTCTGGAGGCAGAGGCGGGAGGATGGCAAGTTCGAGACCAGAGGCAGTCTGTGTAACTTAGCAAGGCCCTTTCTCAAAAAGTAAAAAAAAAAAAAAAAAAGAAAAAAAAGAGGGCTGGGGGTACAGCTCAGTGGTCCAGTGCTTGCAAATCACACAGGCATTAGGCCCTGGATTCAACCCCCAGTACCACAAAAACAAAACAAAAAAACTTCCACAGGATTGGAAGGAAAAAGAGAGAATCACATGCACGCTTGTGGCCAGTGGGTTTGGGCAGAGAGGGGAAGGTGGCAGCAGCAGAGGTCACATCATTATTACCGTGGTCTGGACATTATATGGTGGTGCAGGTGGCCACGGGAGAAGTAGGCATAATGGTTATGAAAGCTTCTGTAGATGATGATGATTCAGGATGGGAGCTCAGTATCCTCGAAAAAAATGGAGAAAAGCCATACAAGCTGGGTGGACATAACCCAAGAGTTTGAAGAAGCTTGTTGAGAATGGCTTCATAATAAGTTATTTGGTTTTTTTGAAGCCATGTCTGCTATTGAAATGATGGATCCTAAGATGGATGCTGGCATGATTGGTAACCAAGCTAATGGAACAGTTCTTAATTTGAACAAGCTATCAAGTATGGCACCGTTAAAATTAAAGACCTCACCTTGCCTGAATTGATAGGGATAATGGATACATGTTTTTGCTGTTTGGTTAGAAGGCCATTCCTCGCACAGACAGTATTTATGTGCCTCTACATTCATAATCCAAACTTGCAAATCTGTGGCATTGCAAGGGAAAAAGCAAATAAAGCTGCTGTTCTTGCAGAGGAAGGTTTTCCGCCAATGACTTACAGATTTAAAATGGCTAACAGTGTGACAGATCTACACATTATAGGCATGCTAAAAGGTGTGGAGGATGACATGCAAAGAAGTTAAGGGAGCTTGAAGTGAACAAGGAGAAGGAGATCCAGAAGCTGACCTAGAATACCAGCAATGTTTAGCAGTATTCAGCAGAGTGAAATTTACTCATATTACTGACATTGCTTATGTAGCCTTTACTAAGGAAGAGACCAGTGCTGTTGCAGAAGCTCAAAAATCAATGGTTCAAGCAGCAGATCTTGGCTATTTCCATCCACTTTCCCTCAAGATGCAAAAATAATTAAAAGGGAAGAAATGGTCAACTATTTTGCAAGATTAATAGATAGAGTAAAAACTGTATGTTGAGCACTTAACAAATTTTCATTGTAACTTGGATTTCTTTTGTGTGAATTTAGTGAACAATCACTGTGTGTCCTTTCAAGATCTCTGTTCCAAACCACTTTTGTAGTGGATAACTGAAAGGTCTTTGGAACTCATCTCATGCAAAATATGGTGAAAGATGCTCTTCTGTCTTTTGTCAGTCCTCTGGTGCTTTCCCCCAAGGGCTGCCTATATAATAATCATCAGCCTAAGGACTGCATCGACTCATTTGTTACTCACTGTGTTCGGCCATTTTGTAGTCATCTTCAGATCCAGGGACAGAACAGGGCTCAGCAGAGAGAGAAGTATGGCCATATTCTTGAGGAGTTTGCTACCTTACAGGATGAAGCAGAGACAGTTAATGCAGCCCTTTACACTATGTTATTGAAACAGGAACCTCAGAGGCAACATTTGGCTTGTTTAGGAACCTGGGTCCTACACCATAACCTTGAAATTACGGTACCGTATCTCCTAAGTGGCTTTGAATTGGAACTCTACTACTGTTTTTCTCTCCGAATTCCTTTATGCATGTTTTTTATTAGAAATTTTTAATGTACATCATAATGTGATTCATTTTGACATGCTTTTCATTGTGACAATTTTCATATAGGCAATATGATAAACATTATTCATATAGGTTACCCCTTACCCTCCCCTATGTTTCCCCCCTCCCACCCTTCCCATCTAAGTTTCCCATCTAAATCTTCTCTATATTTTACTATGTAGTATTTTTCTATATTTCCTTGGGTTCCATTTCTGTTTAAGATAGAAACTTTTCCTGTAGTGGTCTTTGTTTTTATCTTGTTAGAACAATTACATGCGATTTCTAGTCCATTTATATTGACATCATTCTTATCTTCCCTCCCCGCCTTTTATTATGATCTGACCTTTGAGTAGGATTTTTCCTTCTTGTAATTTTGAATCAGCTCCCTCATATGAGTGAGAACATGTGGTGTTTCTCTTTCTGAGCTCGTGTTCGTTCACTTAAAATAATTTTCTCTAATTCCATCCATTTTGCTGCGAATGACCCTATTTCATTTTTCTTGATTGCCGAATAGTATTCCATTGTGTATATATACCATAGCTTTTTTATCCATTCTTCTGTTGAAGGGCACTTTGGTTGATTCCATATTTTTGCTATTGTGAAAAGCGCTGCAATGAACATGGAGATGCAGGTGTCTCTGTGGTATGATGACCCATCTCCCTTTGGGTAAATTCCCAATACTGTTATAGCTGGGTCATATGGTAGATCTATTTTTAGTTTTTTGAGGTACCTCCACATTGATTTCCATAGTGGTCGCACCAATTTACAGCTCCACCAACAATGTAAAAGTGTTCCCTTTTCCCCACAACCTTGCCAGCATTTGTTGTTGTTTGTTTTATTGATCTTGGCCATTCTTACTGGTGTAAGGTGAAATCTCAGCATTGTTTTGATTTGCATTTCCCTAATGGCTAGGGATGTTGAGCACTTTTTCATGTGTTTCATGGCTTTATGGACCTCTTCATTTGAGAACTGTCTACTCAGTTCCTTTGCCCATTTGTGTATTG